>VUQH01012002.1:7579-29677 GCA_015106775.1 Etroplus canarensis
TCTTCCTATCTACACGATGGTAGAACAGTTTGAATTCACCTCCGATGTTCCTGGCCTTGCTTTCCATCCACCTGGTCTCTGGCACAGACAATATATCTGTCATGGTCCCCCCTGTCCTCGCCGGCATGGACCCACCCGTTTCTTTCTGTTTCTCCCTCTTTTGTTCTTTCTTTCCTCTCTGTCGGGCTGGGCTGGGGACCTTTAACTGTTTTTACTACTTTCAGTTGTGTGATCTGGCCATGCCTCCTCCTCTCACCTGCTGGCCATCTGCTTTTACAAAAGCAAGAACTTGAATCTGCAAGGCTGGGTGCACAGTCTTGCACCCAGATGCCAGCATCTGGGTCTGTTCTGTTCACGGGGGACCATGACAATATCTACCTTCCTTCTCTCCATCATATCAGCCATCAGTCATAGTCCCTACATTTAAATGCCCTACTTTCACCTCCAGTCTCCCAGCTTTCCTTTTCTCTCTCTGCCTCCTAACACGCTTTCCCCCTCTCCCCATCCTTGGTCTTCGGCCAACAGTAGCATAGTTTCCACCCGTACCCTGTTGGCTAATGCCACTGGACATGGTTGTAGTTAACCTGGGCCTCAACTAATCAGGTATGGAAATCATATTATGATTCTACCCTGCACGCCCTTCCCGATGCAACCCTCCCCATTTACCCTGGCTTGAGACTGCCGCTAGGAGTACATTGATTTGTGACTCGAGTTAGGTGACTTTTTATGGCTATTTATGCCTCCAAAAAAACATGTAGGGGCCCTAAATGCTGAAAAAGCCAAAATGAGGCTTTTAAACTGAACTTCAAAAATCAAATGAGTGATTTTAGAGTGTCCATCATTTATATACAGGCTATTACTTAAAAGCAAGGATACTGTTATTTCCTTCCATATTGTATCGCATCCTTGGCACAGTTATGATAACAGGTGAAGGAAGCATCATACAAGCAAAGCCTCTATTGCCGAATTCTGGCTGACTCTTTTAAATTCAACTTTTGTTTGGGACACCCCAATTACATACCAAGCTAAAATCTATATTATGCCACTAAATTAGATGTTATTAGTTGCTAAAATACAAGCTATGGGCATTCATTCAGGAATCAACACAGGTTGTGGCAGTATTCTTGATATGGGAGCATTCCCATAGATTCTCTTGATTTCATTCCATGTAAAGCTTTCTCCCAGTAGTTGTCTGTCCATTGGTATGATCTAATTGCATGTTCCTAGTTGTGTGGCTCTTGTTAGATTTGTAGTTAGCACTTCTTCAAATCCTACCAGATACTAAAGATGAAGAATCCCTAAGTACAGGCGTGTTTGTTTTGAGCCATCCATATGAACCTATTGAACTCTGAGGAGCCAGAAGCAGCTGCAGGCTGGCAAACTGGTGACCACAGCACATCAAGACAAAACTAGTGGTGATCCACCCTGATCCTTCTAATTGGCTTTTTGGCTCCAACTTAAAAGACCAACCACAAGCAAGGGATTGTTTTTCCCCTTGGATACCTCTGTTGTATGTACAAAGGAAATCTTCCACACTGGACTTTGTGGTCTGCAACTCTGTGCTGTGGCATTCTGCCTTCATCTGGGCACCCTGCCCTAGCCCTCTTTTTATTCTGACTTTCACAACTTTACGTGTAGAGATTATTTATGATCTGGGTCAATTCTAACTAGCATGCAATACTTTAATATCTGACTTGATGAAGTAGATTGCATACACCATGCATTTAAATACTGTATACTGTATGAGTGGCAGAACAAAATATCACTAAAAACTCTATAAAACATTACATAAAGATATCTATTTCCTTAACAGTGAACTGGAAAGCTAGTAAGTGTGGTTTCAGGTCTTAAACGGGAAACAAACTACAGATGCCAAAGTACAGAGTAAAGTATGCTAATACATACAGAAGTTTTTTGTTTTTTTTTTAATATTTCAGTGATTCTTTTAACTCAGCAAATTGCCCCAATGATTTAATGATATATTGCACATTTGCAGTAAAAGTATCACCTTAAATAAATTACTTGATAACAAATAAGCTAAATGCTTTTTTCCATTTCTGATAAGAGTGAATAAAACTGACAAGCCCAGTGGTAGACTGGCTGATGAGAAAATGACTGCATGCCTTTGTTAGTTTTCTCGTAACATTTGTGGAAGCAGAAAATAAAATGCATTTCTATTATATCTGCCAGGTGCTGCTCTGTATAATATCAGGGCTGGCTTAATACAATTACAGCCTAAACCTTAACTTAGCTGTGGGTCCTCTGTGTGAGTTGGCAGATTAAATTTAGCCTGGGAAGGTAAGGGTTTGATTGAGAAAGAAGTGTGAAGCACAATGCCAGTGTCAAGTGGTGGTCATTACAGAGAGCACATGGGAATCCTAACCCCAACCCTTACCCTCCCTCTCTTCTTTCTCCAACACACGTAAACACTGAGGTTAAAAACCACAGGGAGTTGAGAAAGCTTGAAATCACTCAACTCTCTCAGGCAACACAGCTTCCCAGGAATGCAAAGCTTAAGACTGGCTCACAAGGTCAAAAGTTCTCCTTGTCTCACTCACTATTCTCTTTCTGTATCTTACCTGGTATCCTTCAGGGAATCTTCCTTTAAAGCAAGTGAGACCACTGATTTAAAAAGTAAAAAATAGCTTTTTGATTAGCCAGTTAGTTTAATTATACAGAAAATCCTTGTTCACAGATTCTATAACTAAACAATTATCTGTTACCAAGGCTTTGTCCTAACTTTGCAGCGCTTGTCTACACCTTCTTCTGAGCCTCTTACAGATTACAAACATGTACACAGTCTGCGATGCATAAAAAAGAATCTGCAGCTGCAGGGACATCATCTTGAACATGTAATATCCTTACAAGAAAACTGCCACTTAGTCACCTAAATACAGGCAGCACTGATAACAGTGTCCACAAAGGCCAGTAAGAACTAGAGTCACATACCAATAAAAATTATGAAATCCTGACTATATACTGCCTAGAGTTCCCCAATACTTATAATGTGCAGCATCAACCACATACAGAGCTTTTTGAGACAGCCTCACAGTTTACTTGTCTCTATGTTGGGATCTTTATAAGTACCCATAAAACAGCTGGAAGAGTTTAAGTTGTTGATGGGCAAACTCTTCTTCCAGGCTTTCTTTGTGAGCTCCAGATGATCAGCCTGACATGAACTAAGACTTAATATGGAGTATCAATCATCTAAAAAAGAACCACAACTCTTCTTCTAAAACATGTATGTATTAACAGGAAACATTAATCTCATTCATACTGTATGTCATAAATTTTTTATGCACTTCAAATAATCTGGGGACATGTATGGTTCAGTATTTTTGTTGGGAGCTTTATACTTATTCCAACCACATTTGTGATGTAACTATTGAAGATTTTTTTTTTTTGTAAAAAACATAACAGACAATTTTCCTCAGGATATGCATATATTTTCTAGGAAAAGACTTTAATCTCCAAGTTACAAAAACTGCACATTGTAGGGTTTTTCCTGGCTTGGAATTGGATTGAATGTAAGCACGAGCTGTGTATGTTAAAAGCAATAAATCTGTTTTACTCTGTGGGGCAGAAATCAATGTGTTTACCTCCCATATCTGCCTAATTTGGTTGATAAAAACGAAAAAAAAACTTATAGCAATAGTGGTTATTTGTGCAAATTTCTTTTGTGCAAATATGAAGCAATTATTTTTAATCTGAAGAGGATTGCTACTTAGGTATCACAAAAAAGACATGGAAAAGAAAAAAACAAAATAGTCAAAAATACATAATATAGCTTTTCTGAGCTGATCATGAGTTCACATATACAGGTACAAGCACAGAGGCATAATTTCCAGACTAAGCTGCACACAAGGAACACTACACTACAACTACTCATTCATAGATGCAGATACTAAGACTTTCAAGGCACTCGTTTGACTCAGTCATAGACTGAAATAACTGAGGCCAATCAGTGGTTGGCGTATGTTTGCCTACGTGCACATTCACACACAATTTCCTATAATTTTCACTTGGACAGGAAGCTGTAAAACGTACACATATGGCCACCCTACTATGTATAGTTGCACACTCAGTGTTGGGTGTGTTGATTTGCCTTTGGTCCAGCCCACAGTTTACTGATTCATGCTGCTGAAATCTCACAGTCTACCTCCACATTTCAAGGGATTTCCTTAAATGTTGCATAGGTTTAGTATTTTGCTCATTTGCAATCTCATTATTCATGGCACAGAATAAAAAAGCTGGAAAATGCTGATTAAAAATTCAGATGTTGATTAAATTGTGCTGTTTTTAGAAGTGGCTTTATATTCCCTACTTCTCAGTATTCATTTTCCATAACTGCAGAACTCACAATACGTACATTAGCAATAATGATGTGACTCCCAAGTGAGTGATGATAGAATGAAAAACATTTAGCTTGCAGGTCTACATCCAGTGTCAAATCCCAAATCACTCCTGCATAATGTTAAAAATGTATTCCTCTTTGCCGCTCCACTGTGATAGAAAGGAATGCATCACCACAGGTAAAGATCTGAGCAATGAAAATAGTAATTGTCATAGCTCTCAGTGTGTATGAAGAGTGAGGACCCAAATTCAGGACTCCAGGACACAGGGTAAGGCGAACAAAAAGCGAGCTTTAATAGCTGATTAGGTCCACAAGACAAACAAAGTCCATAAGTTTCAAACTGGCAAGGAAAACACGAGGAAACAGGAACACACACTGACTATTGAAACATAAAACAAGCAACCATGCAACACAGAGCAGAGGGAGGCAGTGGAATAAATACACACAGACTAACAAGCAATAAGCAACAGGACGGACAGGAGCACAGGTGGCAATCAAGGAAGTAAAGGAGGAAGTAAAACTAGATACAATGCATAAGTCAAGACTGATACTAAAGCAAAACAGGAAACAAGAACTAAACAGTCAGGGCCAAGAACAGAGACTCAGACTAAATACAAGGAACACTGTCTTAAAAATGAACATACCCTACACACACAAGGAAATAGGAGGAGAACATCAGGAGAACCAATAACAAACTAAACATAGACAGAGTCTAGAAATGAGGCTAAAGATAAACTAAGAATGCAATAAACAGCACATTGGAATTAAAAAAACTTAAAACCATCAATAAGCCTAAAAAAACAAGCAAAACCAGACTTAAAAAACCCATGACCATTACAAATAATGGAGTTTATAATCTAGCAGGATTCAAAAGCTTGTTTTTTAATGCACCAACCAAACATGGAAATATGTGTTGAGAGAGAAATGTAATTACACAGGTGTTCTTCCTCTTACAGTTACCATGGCACTGCAAAGACAGTCCAGGCTGCCAGGGTTCCAAATGTTGGGCAACATTAAACCTCAGCCTGATACTAATGAGTCATGGAAGTCTGGCCAAAGGTGACATCATTTCCTTTTAGCCTCACTGGGTCTGGAATGTGAACCCCCTCCTCGCCCACCCTCAAACCCTTATTAGACAAAGCTGTGAAAGTAATCTAGAGTGGAGACAGTCATGATTAACCAACCAAAACCTGCAGGTCAGAGACAAATCTGCCACGAGCAGCAAGCCTGTAGTGCATAGAGGTTGGCAGATAAGTAGGCACTGTGATAATATGATTTCACTTGAGGCATTGTAAGCAGCACAAAGACAATAATAGGGGCTCTATAATGACGGCATGATTTGGGTATTTTCCCAATTGCTATTTACAGAGATGCACCATAATCCAGGCCTCAAATTGCAGGGTTGTAAGACAGAAAGTAAGAATTAAGTGAGTTCTTCAGCTATTGTGTCCCAGTCATGGATGGAACATTAAGCTGAATGCTGAATTGAATGGTGTTATTACAGTGCTCTGATGAAATACCATGGAATTTAAAAGGGGTCATGTAGCAGCTGCAAAAGTAAATATGAAAAGTAAAATATGCTGAGAACACTAGGAGCATTGGGGAGAACATAGAGTATTTTCTACAAAAATTCCTGAGAATGATATCTTTTGCTAAGAGTTACTTCCCCTGAACTGATATTGTGACTCACTGCTGATAAAGACAAATAAATTCTCTAGTGACTTGAAATGATGTATGAGGGAGAGCTTTGTGAACAGCCAAGAATTATTGCTGAAACACTCCATAGTTTCTCTGCCGTGTGGGACAGACATCTGGTCAGTGAAGTATGGAAGTGGATGTTGATAATCAGGAA
Organism: Etroplus canarensis; assembly: GCA_015106775.1. Lineage (NCBI taxonomy): Eukaryota > Metazoa > Chordata > Actinopteri > Cichliformes > Cichlidae > Etroplus > Etroplus canarensis. The sequence continues at coordinate 13,786 of VUQH01012002.1, forward strand.
CCACAGTGGGAGTAACCTTGGCTTCGAGGAGGTTTCAGAGATTTATGGATAGACCCATATGATAATGGTAATTACAACACCCAACTCCAAAAAAGTTGGGATGCTGTGTAAAATCTAAATAAAAACACATGCATTGATTTGCACATCTCATAAATCAACATTTTATTCACAAAAGACATAAAAAAGATATCAAATGTTGAAAGTGAGACATTAGTTGCTCATCTTGAATTTGATGGCAGAAGCACATCTCAAAAAAGTTGGGACAATGGCAGCAAAAAGCTGGAAAAGTAAATGGTACTAAAAAGAAACAGATGGACAAACATGTTGCAACTAATTAAGTTAAGTGACAGGTCAGTAATGTGAGTGGGTATAAAAAGTGCACCTTATGAGGGCAGAGTCTCGCAGAAGTAAAGAGGCAGATGTTCAGCAATCTGCAAGAAACTGCATCTGCAAATTGTGGAGCAATTTCAGAATAATTTTCCTTAACATAAAATTGCAAAGACTGAATAGTCCATCTTCTGCAGTACATAATAAGTAAAAGATTATGAGATTCTGGAGACACAAGCACAAGTGACATTCCCAAAAACCAATATTAGATGCTAGAGATCTTTGGGCCCTCAGATGGCACTGCATTGCAAACAGGCATGATTCTGTCATGGAAGTCACACAGTTCACTGTTCAATCTGCATATATAGGTTAAAGAAATCATACGTGAACATGATCCAGAAATGTCACCATCCTCTGAGCCAAAGCTTATTTAAAATGGACTGAGACAAAGTGAAACAGTTCTGTAATGAAAAAATAGTAATTTAAGTTCTTTTTGGAAATCATGGACACTGTGTCCTCCACACTAAAGAGGAGAGGGACCATCCACCTTTTCATCAGCTATCAGTTCAAAAGCCTGCATCTCTAATGGTATGAAAGTACATCAGTACCCATGGTACTGCAACTTGCACATCTGGAAATGCACCATCAATCCAGAAAGATATATACAAGTTTTAGAGCAACATTTATTCCCCTCCAGGCAACATTTTTTTCAGGGAAAGTCTTGCATATTTAAGCAAGACAATGCTAAACCACATGCTGCAGCTATTACAACAGTATGGCTTCGTAGTGGAAAAGTCCGGGTGCTGGACCTGTAGTCCAGACCATTCACCAACTGAAATCATTTGGCACATCAGGAAACACAAAATACCACAAAGTGAATAAAATATTGGTTTATGTGATGTGCAAATTATCACATTTTCTATGTATTTTACAAAGTGTCCAAACTTTTGTGTAATTAGGGTCATAGATTATATTTTCTTGTTGTGTTTTAAAGTGCCTAAAGGAAAGGCACAGACGTATGTTTTTTAAACACAGAAGGTCTGTTTATGATCTATTAAATTAGTTAATGGTACTGATATTTCTTCAGACATATGGGAGACTCAATACAGACAAAGTTTAGTTTCACAATGCAAATTAAAGTGACTCATAAAAACCCATGAGGGAAACACTAATTCAACTTTGTTTCTTCCTTTGAAATGTACTTTAAAACCAGATCAATCTACATTGATTTAGACTGCTGTTCACACTTGATTACAAACATTCAATGCATGGAAACATGGGATATATGAACATTGATATCATAGTATATTGTACCACCAAATTAATTAATTATATAACATCTAAACATGCAGCTAAAAAAATCACTTAATATACTGGGATTGGGCAGCTGTGATATTTATATTTTTCATTTTGCTAATTCAGTGGTCTGCTTCTTCAAAGAGATAAATACTTATAAATCTAATGATTGCTGCTAGAGTTGAGGGTTGTACACAGAGACCTATATTACACTGTGAAGGAAATCTGTGTATGACTAACAAATGTTTATAGATGGGGTAATGCATAGCTGGTATTGCATGTGCAATGTTTGTTAAATATAGTAGAACAAAGCACAAGGATGAAAGTCTATAGTCCTGCTTGGTGTGTACCCTGATCATTTCATAGCATATGCTATCTTCCTCTGTTTATTCATTTACAGATTGCATGGAGTCCTTTATCATTTAGGCCTGTCAGTTTGCTGGTTTTGTCTACTGTAAAATAAATTGATGATTTTGAATTTATCAGTGTTTGAAAATGTATGGCTGGTTGTTTGATATTGGAATATTCCAACATATTACCCAACCCTTTTAGTATGGTAGTTTATTTGTATTTTCCTGTAGCGTTAAGGCAGATTGCAAGTGTTGTAGGTGGTCTATCAACATAGTCTGTGGGATATTTGCGTTCCTTTGCATCTGTTTATCTCTGAAGTAACAAATAGATCATAAAATGCCCTTTTACTGTTTTAGAGCTTTTAACCTCAGATGAACCCCTGATTTGTTTTACTGTTGGGTGCCAACACAGCTGGTAAAGCTTGGGCAAAGAAAGTGTCTAGAGAACCACAGTAGCATGTTTCCTGTAAACATTATAAAAATGGACATCTGGAACTTGTACTGTTTATTTACATGTAGCTGTTAGTGTTAATTAGACTCTAAAATTTGGTGCGCTTTACTTTAAAAGTGTATAATCCTGAAATCATCAGTGTATCTCAAAATAAAATATTAAATTTGACACAACTGAAGCCTAATAAATGGTCTGAGATAATAATGTAAATAGCAAATAAGAACTGAGGTGGAAATAGAGGATTTATTTTCCATGTAATTGTATCATTTTAACAAAATAAATTATTTTTTGAAATGGCACTTTAAAATTAAGTCCGGGTGCATCTGAGTTCATGTATGTTGCTCATATCTTCCACAAGGTGTCACTGCAAGAATAACCCTGCTCCAAAAAATAAATTCCACAATTCCTATGCTTGATAATCTCAATATTATAGGAGGAGATTTTAAAAGTATGTGTCTGCAGTTCAGTTTGATAAACAACAACAACAACAACAACAGTAATAATAATAATAATAATAATAATAATAATAATAACAATAATAATTTGCTAATTGGTATTTCTCAAACACTCACCCATCAGAATGATCAAAAGCTGACTGAAGTTGTTGTCAATGTTATTAACAACAAAGCAGAGTTTCAAATGAAAAAGGAAATATTTGATCACTGAGATGAGAAACTCTGCATCACCCGCCTGCATCTGCTCAACTCTTCTTCCCCCCTGTGGCTGAAGATGGGACACAAAATCAGTACTAATGAATGAGTCACCATTAGAATTGCAAGCTTAAAATGACTTAATCCTTTCTTTTAGATTCATTTTCTAATTAACTTTGATTTTATTAAAAAGAAAATAAGGCTAATTTGTTTTACACACATAACCTGCGATTTTATTAATGATTCAACTTAAACATGAAGCAGCAATTTTGAACAAATAATACAATGTAATGTGTTTTTACCAAGGATGCAGGTTGATTGTCTTCACACCACAAGGTAGCGCCAGTGAGCTGCAAATAGAATTTTTGAACTCCAAGCTGCATCCCAAAATCTGTTTAAGTTTACCAAACTGAGCAGACTGGCTGTGAACTCCTAATTGATGATGTAGGTTTTGGGTTTTGCACCATTCATAGGGAGCAAACTGGGTCATAATTTACGAACATCATTTAATAATAATGTTAATTTATTAGTGCAAGACCTAAGCAATCTCTTTCATCAGTTGAATAGAAGAATGCCACTGGGGCTTGAAAGCAGGTCGGCGTAGGGGGGGAGGCAGTGAGAGAGGGTAAACAGCAGTGCACATTCTCTGGCTTAATGTGGCTGCCTGGCAGATTTCTGTGCCTTCAGTGAATTTGTGATCACAAATGAGCTTCATCTACAAAGCATGAGTAAATGTTTTTATGAAGCATTGCAGAAATCTGAGAATCAGTGATGTCTCTGACAAAACACTCCACATAAAGAAGCGCAATGGCCCATATGTTTTGTAATAAACGTAAATGTGCGGCATATTTCCCCTTGAAGACACAAACATTGGAAAGAGAGAGAGACTAAGTTTGAAAATGTTGTCAGCACTTGTTGTTATTCAGTATGTTCTTCTTTACACAGGATCAGAGGAGACTACAAAAGTAGGAGAGATGAATGGTGATGGAGGAAGCTAGGTCTCTCTTGTCTGCATCTGTGTCCAGGGAGATATGATGAATGTCTGTAGTAACTGTGACACTAGATGTTCTCAGGATGGCAAAGGCATAATAGAATTTGAGGGATTTTTCTCAATGTGGGTCCCATATCACCCGAGGATAAGGACACTTATCTACCAAAATTGCAGTCCTGAGAGACAACATCAGGTGGCAAAAGAACGGAATTGGCTCTCATCCTGCTCTTTGTGTCTGAAGAATGACGGCAACATAAGTACTTTGCTCGCACATTATTGAACCAGCTTGCAAATCTCAGGCACTGACTCATATGTGCTGTGAATAATAAAAACAAACATGAGCTGCAGACAAGAAAAAAAAAAATATTGCCAGGGTTTACATGATCTATCCAACAGTTTTATTTAACCACAAAACAGAAAAATGTTAACAAATCTGATAATCAGTTACTTGTTTAATATCCAGCAAACATCCACTTAGATGTCAGTATTTTCTGTTTTTACCACTGATATCACTCTTAATTTTAAACACAATAATTCTTACGTCCACCAAGGAGTCAACCCTTTTGTATCTGTTTATCTGTTGGCCTTATTACTTAAAATTTGTCAAGCAGATTTTCATGAATGTTGGTGGAGATGTGGAACTTGCATGGCAACACAACAAGTCATTAAATTTTTAAATCTAAACCCAGAGAACTGTAGTGCCACCAGCTGGGTTGAAGCTGAAGGTCAAAGATGCATGTAATCTTTGAATCAGACATTTAGTAGATACCCTGCAACTGTGTGTGCAGCATTCAAAACCTGCTCTTTCACTGACATTAAGACAAAAACTGTGCACTGGGAGCTTCATGGCATGGGCTTCCATGGCTGAGCTGCTGCAGGCAAGCCTCACATCACCAAGCGCAATTCACCAAGCATCAGATGAACTGGTGTAAAGAATGCTGCCAGTAGACTCTGAGGCAGTCCAATCATGTTCTATGGAGTGATGAATCACAATCTGGCACTCTGAGTTTGGTGAATGCCAGGAGAATGTTACCTGTCTGACTGCACTGTGCTGTGAAGTTTGGTGGAGGAGGGCTAATGCTATGGGGTTTAGTTCCAGTGAAGGGAAATCTTAATGCTTAAACTTACAAAGCAGTTTTGGACACTTCTACTTTTTGAACTTTGTGAGAACATTTTGGTGATGTTCCAGAATGACTGTTCCACAGCACACAAAGCAAGGTCCAAAAGGCATGACCGATGAGTTTGGTGTGGAAGAACTTGACCAGCTCACGTACAGCCCTGACCTCATCCCCATCAAACACAGATGGTGAGCCAGGTCTTCTTGTTCAACAACCTCACAAATGGTCTTCTGAATGAATGGGCAAAAAATCCTACAGACACACTCCAAAATCTTTTAGAAAGCCTTTTCAGATGAGTGGAAGCCGTTTTAGCTGTACACAGAGGACTGACTCCATATTAATGCCTATGGATTGATCAGATGCCCTAAAACCTCTCATAGGCATAATGTGTAGATGGCCCAGTGCTTTTGTACGTATACAGTGTGTCACTCCGAGGTCTTTGAAATGCATTTCACACTATATTGTGAACTTTAACGGGATAGTAGACCACACAATTTAAAATAATGTTAAAGAACAACTGCTATTAAAGATAATCCCTTCATTTATTTATTTGTTTATTTATTTATTTAACAATTGAGAATTTCCCAATCTACAAAGAGAGAAACCGGTGACAAAGTTTAGAAGAGAGTGCAAAGTCTAATGCAGTACACTGGAAAGTTTTCAGTGGCTTGTACATGTTGAGGTTTAGTTGAATTCAGCCTTTGTCTATTAAGCCATCTCATAAGATACTGCTCAATAGTAACTGAGGACATTATGTCAGTACCTCAGTGCTGAAGCACATTGAATGTTGAAAGTATTCTAAAGTGTTCATCCCCTCTCAAGAGCTGTATAACAGGACAATGCAAAAGGAGAATTAATTCGGCCGAGAATGAAACCTTTTCAGGTGCAAAGACACCTTTGAATGTCTCAGATAAAGTTCCACATTTTAAAAAGATTATTAGTCAGTCACCCTGTTTTGTCTGCATAACATCAATCTGATCCTACCAACAGGAGAGGAGACTGATGCCACAGACAATAAAAAGCTGAATGTTATTAAGAACGCTTGCTTGAATTTTGCTGGGTGGGAAGTGCAAACGTTTGGGTTAATAAGACAGTTTGCTAAGACCTTACAGTGAAATGTGTCCTTTAGTACTCCTTTTTAAAAACTGTAATTACAGCATCTCATTAGTTCTCTAGAGTATTATAGTCAGTTTACCTGTGTGGGTGACAAAGGCATCAGTAGTGGCAACATGACAGCAATTGGTATCTAGGTGATGCATTTAAGAAAAATGTGAGAGGTGGATCATAAAATGAGACATCACCTTTCCTCTACTTCTGCAGGCTTTTGCCTGTAGCTCCATATCTAACATATTCCTATTACATGCTCCCTCTGTGTTTTTTTCTCTCTCTCTCCCCAGTGAATCAGAGGAGTGGTAAATAAGGGACAGAGAGAGAAGGAAAAAAAGCAGGGAGGGAGAGGGCCTGAAATACAGGCATCCCATATCCTCAGCCCTACCTCCATAAACGCTGTTGTCAGTGCTCGGTGCACGAGCAATTAATCTCAGACAGAGGAGGCAAAAAGGAGAGATGCAAGTACAAAAGCTATCAAGATGACAAGACTTGGTAGCGCAATTTACTAGGTTTCTTCTGCTGTCAAGGATATAAATGGATGTTAAACTTGTTATTGTGTGTTGGGAATTTATTGGCGATGTGAGGTCTGTGTTGTAATTGAGATTTTCAATGACATTTGTTTTGCAACTGATGAGAGTATAGTGAACAGTTCAGTACACACAAGATGGGACACATTTGTAAGATTAGTGGATGTCATTTTAAAAAAAGGAGGAATATTGCTGCCCTTAGAGAGTTTTAAACATCAAATTCAGTCTTCATCGGTGAATTTCAGTTGGCTTTTTGTGTTGTCTTTTTTCTTAATAGATGCAACACACTGCAAGTAGTCTTTTCCACAATAAAGACTTACTGAGACATCACTTCTGCAAGGCCAACTGAAGTGATGGCATAAAGGCAAGTGAATTGAGTCTTCAAGTGGCTGGCCCTCACGTGGAGAATAACATTATAATGACCAGAGGAGAAGGAGCTTTGATGTAGCACCTTCTTCATTTTTACAACCACTGCACTGCATACAATGACATAAACTTCAAGGACACTAATTATAGACAATGAACACATCAAGAAGTAATCCTTCTCACATGCATAAGCACCAACTGCCGTCTTTATGATGCATTTCAAACAATGTATTAACATTTTATGACCAAAATACTTCATTGTATGCCACGGTTCTGTAAACAGGTCCTGTAATATTTCTTAATCTGTTATTTAGTATTGGCCTGTAAATGCAATAAAGGCTTGAAAAGGCAGTTTTAGTGGTTACATTGTATATTTCCCAGTCTAAAGATGGAATTTAAGTTCTCTGTTATGATTATTAATCTAACTAATACTTAGAAAATAAATATAAATGTCCTAGCTTTTTAATCAACATAAAATGTTCTCCTCTGGTTCCTACTAAAACGCACTAAAGAAACAGTATCAAGGTCACTTACTCCTAAGCTGACTGTGGTTCGTCTCCATCCTATATCCAAACAGGACTGAGAGGGGCGTTAGGATCTAAAGAACTCAAGCACAGGATTAGAGATGTACAGTAGTTCTGTAACAGATGGCATGAGTCCTGTCACTGATGTTTCAAAGAAAATACATATCATGGACTCAAAATCCTTAGTTCAAATACATTCCTCATATCACAAAGACAGCTGCGTGTTTTTATCTTGAACATTTCAGGAAGCAGTTGATGACTATGACATTGATTGACTATATTCACAGGACATCAAACAGGCCTCGAGTTTGTTAAGTACAAGCAATAACACAGACTTAACAGCAGCTGTGTGTGAGTATAGGTGCATCACATAGGTAGACAAACTGAAGTTATAATGAGTTTAGTCTATTTTACAAAATTATTATTATATTCTGCAGATACACCATAGGTACAAAAGTACTGGGCCACCTACACATTACACCTACAGGAGGTTTTATAACTTCAATCTATGTTCTACAATATCCTAAAAGATGTTTAATGTGGTTGAGGCCAGGGCTGTACGTGGACTTTGTGCACAAATCCATCTGATGCTGGGCATCGTGCTTGGTGATGTAAGGCTTGCATACAGCTGCTCAGCCTTGAAACCCATGCCATGAAGCTCCCAGAGCACAGTTTTTTGTACTGATGTTGACGGTTGGTTAGGAACTCTGCAGTTATGTAGTCAGCAGAGCATTGGTTACTTTTATGCATTATGGACCTCAGCGCATAGCGACCCCACTCTGTAACTTAACGTGGTCTGTCACTTAATGGCTGAGTTTTTGTGGTTCCTAAAATCTTCCATTTTGCAGTATATAACTTACAGTTGATTTTGGAATACCTGAGTTGTAAGACATTTCATGAATTCACTTGTTGCAACAGTGGCATCCTATTATAATGCCATGCTCAAACTTAAGGGACCTCTTTAGAAAGACCCATTGTTTTGCAAATGTTTAAAAAGGCAGACTGCCTAGCAAGGTGCTTGATGAAGCTACTGTAAAAAGGTAATTTCCTGAACAGGCTCAATATCTATCTATCCGCGTACCTATCTGTTTTATACACCTGTGGCAATGGGAATGAATGAAGCACCTGAATTAAACAATTAAGCGTTGTGGTCCAATACTTTTTCCATATAGTGTATGTAGATAAACAAAACCCATAATATCAGTGTGTGCTCTATTTTACAAAATGACTACTGTATTTTTGAGATATGTAGATGATGCAAATAGACTCTTATGAATTTTATAGTCTTATAAACAGTATTACCTCGAAGCATAAAAAAGCTTGTCAGTTTCTAGCATTCAGTGACTGTTGTTTGCTGGTATGCAGGTACTCATGCTTCACAAAAACCAGGACTGTGTAACATAATTCGTGTTACTATTGCACTTTTGAGTACCTGCCAGGTAATCAACATGTGATCAACTCTATACTTGTTTTATTACAATATGTTCAAAAAACAACAGATGTCAAGCAGCTCCTTTGGCGTTCTGCCATCAGCAAAAAACGGTAAACCTAGCCTGAGCAAAAGAAAAAAAACAAACTTTTTTGAAAAGTGGCTCCAAGATGTGCTGTGGCTTGAAACTAAAGATATGTGCACTGAAATGTGATTCAAGATATGCCGCTTGCATCCACATGAGTACATGGATGGGCCACAGGCTATTTATAATAAGCTAGTAAAGAATAAATATGCAACCGTCCACTAGCTAGTTGGCGAAACAAGTTGAATGAAGAACAACGGCAAGCTCTGTTTAATATTTTTCTGCTTGCCTTTCACAGTGCATGTCTCATATCTTATTATGCTGAGGATATTTATTTACTGGAAAGGCTAGGAGTAAATGCTGGAGGTGCATACCATTCACATGAAGGGGCCACACGGACCATGTAGCCCATTGCGTGCACTATCAGTAGGGAATTAAGTGCCAAGTTGGAGTCTGCTGAATTTTGGGGACGGATTTTTTGATGGATCTGAGGACATAACTAAAACCGAGTGGGAGATAGTTTATGTTGTTTCTGCGTCCAGCACCGGAGAGTTTACCACGGACTTCCTTGGACTGACTGAATTGGGTGCAGATCGAATCACACAGGCCATAACAGACAGACTTGAGAAGCTTTTCCAGGATGCAGGCTTGGATGATTGGAGGATAAAGTTAGTTGCTCTGTGCACAGACGGGGCTGCTGTCAGCATTGGGATTTACAATGGCGCTGTGCCCAAATAACGGCAACGGGGTGCGGTGGGAGACTCCTTTGTGCTCATTTTGTGCACTGCACACACACTGGAGAACTGCGCAAAATCCGCTGATCGTAAGGTTCCGGACTGTGAGATGTTTAATCACTACATGATTAAGCTGCCACAGTTCTATTTACAGAAAGGTGGAGCAAAAAACACAGCTGTGCTCAAGACATTCTGTGAAGAGAATGGGATTTCCTTTGAGAAACTGGGCAAGTTTCACAATATCAGATGGTCTGCTTTGAGACATGACACACTATTAAAGATATCAAGATTGTTGCCAGCCATTAAAATGCAACTGGCCACAAGTGATAACAGTGACTTGCAGAATATCATAGTGTTTTCTGACCGACACGCTTGACATTGAGAACATTTTGAAAACATCTATTAAGTTTCAAAAAAGAAAAGCTGACTACTGGTGAATGTAAGGATGAACTCAAGGTGGCCATTGGACACTTCCCACTTCTGCTTGATGGTGAAGGCAAGCTACAGGACACATGCTTTTTCTAGTATTGATGCTGACAGGGACAAGATAAACTTACTGAGGGGTTTAATTGAAGAGTTTGAAATCAGATCTGACTCCCTCAATTCATGTGATCATTTCTTAGTATTTGATCCTTCAACCTGTCCTCAGAAATTGCAAGGCCTCCACTGTTTTGGCAACACAACAGTTTGCACCATTCTTCAGAAATATGAAGCTACTTTGCAACTTCACAGAGACACCACTGTGACAGAATGGACACATTTAAAGTAAGCAGGAAAATGATAGGCAGCTTTCTCTGTGTATGACTTGATCTGAATAATAAATACAAGCAATCCAGATGCTTACACCAACATCATCAAGTTTGTTAAACTATCTTTTACACTACCTTTGAGCAGTGCCACCTGTGAGAGAGGATTTTCACATCTCAGCAAAAAGCAAATACAGATCTCATCTGTCACATGCTCATCTCACAGCTCTGATGCACATTCATCTGTCAAAGAAGACCACTGAGACATTTGACCCAAAGCCAGCTGTTGACCTATGGATGGAGACAGCTAAATGGAGGCTCAACCAGGGACAGGGAGATGTATCTACAGCATCTTCATCATCTACTGTGCAGGAAGCTGAAGTAGAGGACTATGAGGGAGACACTGAAGATAACAGTAAAGATGACTGCATTTAAGACTTTGTATTATTTAACCAACTTTTTTAGTGAGTTACTCAGGTGAGTACCTCACTAAAAAAGTTGTGTGCACCCGTGGTTGTTTTTACCACAGTAATATATGCACTGATCAAAAAAATTAAAGCAACACCTTGAAAACACGTCAGATCTCAATAGGAAAAAAAATTCATGCTGGATATCTATACTGATATGCACTGGGTAATGTGTCTGGAACAACTGGAAAGGAAAATGATCAACCTACAGAGGGCTGAATTCAAAGGCACCCCAAAAACAAAGTAAAAAAATAATGCGGCCGGCTAGTCCATTTTGCTCAAATTTCATTGTAGCAACTCAAAATTGTACTCAGTAGTTTGTATAGCCCCCAAGTGCTTTAATGCATGCCTGATATGTTGGGGCATGCTCCTACTGTACAGTATATGATACAATGGATGGTGTCCTTGGGGATCCACTCCCAGATCTGGACCAGGCCATCACTGAGCTCCTAGACAGTCTGAGGTGCAACTGGCAGTACCAGATGGACTGAAACATAATGTCCCAGAAGTGTTCTATTGGATTTAGTTCAGACAAGTGTGGGGACCAGTCAGTTCAGTCATACATATTACTTCATTCTTCAGGAACAACCTGCATACTCTCCCCACATGAGGCTGGGCATTGACGTTCACTAGGAGGAACCCAGGACCCACAGGGTGCCATTGCCTAGCCTGTAGAGGTTGGTACAACCCTCCATGAATGTGCCTCCCCAGACCATCACTGCCCCACTACCAAACCTGTCATGCTGAACAATGTTACAAGCAACACAAAATTCTCCACTGCTTTTCCATACCCCTTCATGGCTGTCAAATGTGCTCAAGATAAACCTTCTCTCATTTGTGAACAGCACCAGTGCACCAGGGCCCAGTGGCGGATCTGCCAATTCAGGTATTTCACTGCAAATGCCAATCAAGTTCCTCAGTGCAGGGCATTGAGCACAGGGCCCACCTCAAGTCACCATCATGAAATCTGTTTCTGTTTGTTTGGTCAGAGACATTCACACCAGTGGCCCTGCTGTAGGTCATTTTGTAGGACTCTGGCAGTGCTCATCCTGTTCCTCCTTGCACAAAGTAGCAGATACCGGTCCTGCTGATGTGTTAAGGATCTTCTACGACCCTGTCCAGCTCTCCTTGAGTAACTGCCTGTCTCCTGGAATCTCATCCATGCTCTTGAGACTGTGCTGGGAGAGACAGCAAATCTTCTGGCAATTGTATTGATCGTATTGATGTGCAATCCTGGAGGAGTTGTACTACCTGTGAAACCTTTATTGGGTTGGGGTTCAAAAAATTAAAGGAACACTTTTTAATCAGAGTATATCATCAAGTCAGTTAAACTTCTGGGATATTGACTGAGTTAAGTAGCAGAGACAGTTGTTAATCAGTTTCAGGTGATTTGGAGAATGAAATCAACATTAGGTGCACTAGAGGGGCAACAATGAGAAGACCCCCTGATCACCAAAACAGAAATGGTTTTACAGGTGGAAGCCACTGCAGGACCGTTAAATTGTCTGTTCTACTTAAATACAGAGACAAAAATTAATCAGTATCAGATCATGACACAGTGAAAGGACTGTAGGCAAATGAATAGTAAAGAGAATAGGATGAAGGACAGGTAACACCCTTTCCTTCGAAAAATGAACATTATATATTTAGATTTACAGTACAGATAGTGATATACTACATTTCTACTCTTCTTCTGAACTTATTAGTATAACCTCTACAGTGCTCTAACAAAATATATAAAATATTATTTATCCATTATAATGTTGTAACTGTGAACTTAACAAAAATCTGACTGATGAAAACGCATTTAAAATCAACATGTTTACAAATAAATGGCATTTATTTTAACTCTTGGGTGAACAAACAACTCTGTTTCAAGACCACATAGATATTTATACTGTGTGTTAATATTACAAAAGTGAAATTTAGTAAAAATGTGCTACTTCCTGGACAATTTTAAACCAAAACTCTGAATATAACCTGATCTGGACCAGATTTCACCACAAGTTACACTGGTGACAGAGCCAGAAATGTTTTCATGACACTAAAAACTCTTGACTTTAACATAGCTCAGTAACCCATTGACCTTTGTAGTACACCCCTCTGTACTACAAAGTTCCGCACACCCAGGATATCCTTCTGTTATCTGCCTTCATTTACCCTAACACTAATGATCAGGCTAAGCAGTCACATGAAGGTGGTTATCAACTCAGTGAGTCCATCAATCCAGCTATGAGCATGTTCCCATGTAAGAGGTGGTGTTCACAGCATCTGAGCAGTCACAAACATGGAGTCTACTGGCAGCAGAACGGGTGATAATAATTTTTAAAAATATGAAGAGGTTAAACACAGAATACAGGCTGAAATCAACAGAGCTTCTGCAAATAAAGCAGCAGTATGATTGTCTCTAACAAACAATTTTTGTGATCTGTTAAAGCTAGATGTGTCTTAAATTTTGCATTAACAGTTGGCTCTCAAACAAGAACAAGAAAAAGAACTCATACCACAAGGTTTCTTTTGTTGAGATTTAAATGTGAACAAAACTGTACCAAAAAAAAGAATAATTCACTTCCGCTGATGTACATTTTACAAATGTCTCCAAAGTCTTCTGCTTTTTTCTTATACATACAGGTTATTTGGTATTTGGGTTTGCTGCAGCTTATGAAGATGAATTAATGTGTTACTGAAGTTGGATGATAATTATCCAACAACAACAAAGCGTAAGGCAGTTTAATCTACTTTATATTTACTAAAGTCATATTTTCCTCTATGGGAGAAAGAGGCGTAGGTTATTCAGCAAGGCTCTGGATCAGCTGATGGGAGTCTTCCCATAATTGGGTTTATTGAAGAAGCAGTTTACTTTTTACACTGCTGAGATACTGGATGTCCCAGGGACATGAGCAATAGAGGAAATGATGTTTACAGAAGCATCGCAGTGCCCTTCTCTCAGAGGTGCCCAAGCACTTTACATTACAAAAGAGGGAAACAGCAACAGTGAAAGCTCATTATGCACCTGATATTTACTATTCAGCCAGACAATCTAACATATTGGGTTGTTTTCATAATTTTTGTTTCTGTATTTGATAAGATATGGAACACAGAGCTGACTTTTAATAAGGCACGAGCACCACACTGCCTTTTCTGCTCCCCGAGAATCAACATTGCACCAGAATGGGGCATAAAGATGCATACCAAATAGGAAATCATTATTTCTTCCTTTCACAATGTAGAAAATGAGGGGCATAAGGGTTTTCTTTGGTAGCAGAGTAGATGGAAAACATTTAATTTTTTCTCTAACTTGCTCTCATATCAAGTTACTGTAAGCTTCAGACAGATCACCAAGCTTTCACTTCAACTATGCGTTTCAGAAGCAGACACCCACAACAAACCAGAACTCTGATTTATACACCATAAGACCAATAACCTCAAGCATAACCTCGAGCACAGGCTTACTGATGTATAAACAGTAAACAGTGATTTATGTCTCTCTAACACTTTTACAGACTGAGAGAAAGGAAAAATAAATACTAATTAATAGGCTGAACCTAAAACTTCTTTCAGATTGTGCATAAAAATGTCCATTGCACCTGGTAACCACCCCTTAAAAATCTCATTATTTCTAATATAATGTAGGATCCTATTAATGATGCCTTTTCAAATGTTTTGGCCCCTGGCAGCTCTGTGGATCCGTTTTAACAAAGTTTTTCCAAAATTTTTTAATCTCTTCTGAGGTTGTTTTGTGTAACCGCTTCATGGTCAGAAATGGTCCTCACTTTAACCAAGTTGGCATTATTCTCCTGAAGACATGACCAATCAGTCACTGTAACAGAACAGCTAATTAGCCTGATTGTGTTCAGCTGGCAGCTTTTAGCCTGTAATTTATGTCCATGCAGCTGACCTGACTTGGATTTATGGTGTAGCCTAATTATTGTTATTCATGTTCCAGGTTTTCATGATTCCATCTAGCTGTTTTACTGTAACCCTTCCCACATAAATTGACTGACCACTTCATTAGATGCACCTTGTTAGTACTGGGCTGGACCCCCTTTTGCCCTCAGAACCACCTTAATTCTTCTGGCACAGATTCAACAAGGTGCTGGAAATATTTCTCAGAGATTTTGCTCCATATTGGCATGATAGCCACACACAGTTGCTGCAGATTTGTCAGTTGAACATCTATGATGTCAATCTCCCTTTTCACTACATCCCAAAGGTGCTCTTATGGATTGAGATCTGGCGACTGTGGAGGCCATTTGAATACACTGAACTCATTGCCATGTTCGAGAAACCAACTTGAGATGATTTGAGCTTTGTGACATGGTGCATTATCTTGCAGGAAGCAGCCAATCACCAGCCTGAACAGTTGGTACAAGGCAGGACTGATGTATATTTTCATGCTGTTCACACCCAATTCTAAACCTGCCATCCGGATGTTGCAGTAAAAATCAAGACTCATCAGACCAGGTAAAAATTTCCAGCCTAATACCAAAGTCCCTTTAAATGCTAAATTGTGTGTGCTTGGAATATACTCAAAGAACTTTCTACAAACACAGAAACAGTATGCAGTTTTGGACTTTGGACTTCTACAAGCCAGGATAGCTATTGCACTATGCTGGAAGAGTATGGATGCTCCTACAATGAAAATGTGGATGAAGGAACTTTCTGAACGTATTGGAGTGGAAAGAACAAACATTGCCAAGGGCAAACGAAAAGACTTTGAT
>VUQH01012003.1:1761-14731 GCA_015106775.1 Etroplus canarensis
AAAAGAGAAAGAAAAATATAAAAAAAAAAAAAACACATGGGGAATATTTCTCAGAGCACAGATGGCAGTCGGCTCTGAGGGAGATGGCACAGGGTGATAAGATGGGCTGAGGACAGTGGGGGAGAAGGTGGTGGCATTTGGAAAAGGGAGATGGTGACAGTACAAATAGCCCACTCACTCCCTGGTCAGGGTTGTACTGAGTCTCCGTGGTAACGGTGATATCACTGTGGGCACGGGCTGGGCGGGTCTAACACCTCCGACGCCGATACAGAAGGTGATAATTGTCTTGGCAACTGCTACCGCCGTTCTCCGCATTGTCATGCCATCATCCGCACCATCAGCACTTTGCTCTCTAGAAGAAGATCAGCAACCTCCGTAGCTCCTGCACATGCCACAGTGTGGAGATATCACAAAAACAGGCACAATTAAAGTAAACCACATTTAAGAATGCATGACAACTGCAATACACAATATTTTTGTTCCACAGTGAAGTCCCTGTGAAATAAATATACATCTCACATGATCAGCCTGCGCCCATCTGTGATCTTCAGTGATTCATACTGTATTCACATGGGGGGAGTCAACTCCTCATGGTGGCTGTACTTTATCGAATGCCAACAAAACATTGTATTTGTTTGAAGTGATAAAGTTCTGCTGGCCATCGCAGTAGCAGATACTCATTTGCTGCAGAATATGGACAGAAAACTTCAAGAATGTTTCAGATTGTGAGCAAATGGAGCCGAGTCCCACACTAACATATGGTATTATCTTCATCAGTGACCACATAAAAGAGAGAGGTTTCACAGAACTCTGTGGGGCCCTATAAAAACTAAGTACACCCTAACTGCTTCCACAGGAATTAAGAGGGTAAGTAGCAGCCAGGTGCTGCCAATCAAATGTGCTTGATTAATTGGCCATCAGCCAATGCGAGCACCTCTACAAAGGCAAAAGCTTTGGCCATTTGCCGGTCTGGAGCATTAACGAATGGGTTAAAACAAATCCAGGCCCAATAGCTATATCTCAGACTCTACAGGCCACAGTTAGGTTGTTAAATGTTAAAGTTCATGACAGTAAAAGACTAAACAAGCACGGCTTGTTTGGAAGAGTTGCCATCAGAAAGCCTTTTCTCTCTAAAAAGAACAGGACAGCATGGCTTAGGTTTGTTCGAACAAATCACAAAGAATTCTGGAACAATGTCCTTTGGACAGATGAGACCAAAGTGGAGATATTAGGCTATGATGTATAGCACCACGCTTAGTTAAAGCCAAACACAGCATGTCAGCACAAATACCTCATTCTAACAGTCAAGCATGGTGGTGGAGAGGTGATGTGCTATAGTCCTTGAGTTTTGAGTTTAAGTATTGTTTATTGCTAACTTTGTTATTTTTTAGTTTTCTGAGTCTTTAGTTCTACCCCGTTTGTGTTCTTTAAGTATTACCAGTTCCCTCTGTGTCTCCTCTGTCTCATCCTCCTGTGTTCTCATCCTTCCATTAAGGTTGAGACTCATGTCTGTTTTCA
The DNA here is from genome assembly GCA_015106775.1 of Etroplus canarensis. Classification (NCBI taxonomy): domain Eukaryota; kingdom Metazoa; phylum Chordata; class Actinopteri; order Cichliformes; family Cichlidae; genus Etroplus; species Etroplus canarensis. The sequence goes on from VUQH01012003.1 coordinate 3,280, forward strand.
GTTATGACTGTTCTCTATGTCTTGTGCCTTGTGTTCAGTTTTGCTTCCTCCCCTGCCTCACTGTCCTGTGTTGTCACCTGCATGTTATAATTATTATTTAAAAAAAAAAAAAAAACTGGTTATCATTTATAGAAAGGCTCCCAACAAAAGAGGACCAAAGGTTCTTCATGTATAAAGTCTGATAGCGGTGATTCAGAGGTCTGGAACCAGGCTAGAGATGGAGGCCTGGCCCACAAACACGTTCGACTCCTTCCTAAATGGTAAAAAGTGCCATCTTGTAGGTTTAATACTGTGGAGAGATGAGACTGAGAAGTTACATGGAGGAGTGGGAAATCCTCAATTGCCCAGTTTTAGTGAGTCTGTGTGAACTGTAGCCTCACTTTCCTGTTCTGAGGAGTGGCACCCTGTGTGGCGTTTTGCTGCTGTAGCTCATCTGCTTCAAGGTTTTATGTGTTGTGCATTCAGAGAAGCTCTTCTACACACTGTGGTTGTGACAAGTGTTTATCTGGTCATTTTGGTGAGTCTGTTCAGAAAACTGCCACTCACTGGATATTTTCTCTCATTCAGGCCATTCTCTGTAAACCCTAGCGATGGTTGTGTGGGAAAATCCCAGCAGATGAGCACTTTCTGAAATACTCAGACCAGCCCATCTGGCACGAACAACCATGCCACATTCAGAGTCACTTAAATCACCTTTCTCCCCCATTGGTCTGAACTTCAGCAGATAGTCTTGACAGTATCTACAAATATCAGGCATAACATTATAGCCACCTAATATTGTGTTGGTCCCCCTTTTGATTGGTACTGACTGCTGCAGACCGGGAGCACCCCACAAGAGCTGCAGTTTTGGAGATGCTCTGACCCAGTCATCTAGCCATCAGCCCCTTGTAAAACTCGCTCAAATCCTTACACCTTCCCAGTTTTCCTGTTTCTTACATGTTAACTTTGGGGACAGTTCACTTGCTCCCTAATATGTTCCACCCACTAACAGGTGCTACAGAGATATTAAGTGTTATTCAATTCACCTGTCAGTGGTCATAATGCTGTGCCTGATTGGTGTATATGCCTAAATGCACTGAGTTGCTGCCATGTGACTGGCTTATCAGATTTCATGTGTACCTAATAAAGTGACCATGAGTGTATTTGCTGTAGGCTTGTTTCCTATGGAATATCCTTTTTAGAATCTAATTCTAATATAAAGCATTTCAATCAGATTGCGTACTTGAATCATGGGGCTTGGTGTGGGAGCTTGGTGTGTCGCTGCTTTAGAGGCCTTTCAACCTTGCCACTTAAAGTCTTGCAGAAACTTCTGAGCTTCTCAGCTACAGCAGACTGGCCCAGTATGCCCTATTTCTTAACCAATAGCAATAATTGGTGTCATTGGCTTGAGTCAGCAGAGCATATGGATCCCTTAGGGCATCATAGGGCATCCCCTCCCCTTCCTATAACCCTCATCCAGGCTCATCCTTTTCCTCTCAGCCAACGGGTTCTCCTGTCCCCTTTGGGCCTCCCAGGTGTGGGGCAATATGGTGCTCAGAGAACAGGATCCAAGATCAAAATGCTCCTCCACCTCATGTCTCTTTGTAGGATGAACTAGAGCACAAAGATGAAAAATACATTTGAGCGGAAATAAAGTATAGTTTGATGGCACTGCTGGCAATAATTCAGAATTAGTAATGGGGAAAATGAACTTCTAGCTCAATTGAAAGTAATTTGACAGCAGCTCTAAAATGCTTCCCAAAGCTGACATCAGTATTACTTTGGGTTCTGAAGTATTTATGAACTTAGAAATAATGAAATTTTCAGTCTTTCCTGCCATTTAATGCATTCAATTTCCACATTTTTTCAGAAATATTCTCACTTGGATAATATTCTTCCTTTTTAAAGATCTGAAGGGTGTGTAAGGGGTTTACTTTTTCTTTTAAGCATGACGCACAAATGCATGTTACTCCACTTGCTAAAAGGAAAAAAGAAAATAAGTGGAATGATATTTGTACTGTGTGTGCAATCATCCAGCTATATATTTCTTTTTATTTTGAAGCAATAACATTCTCTCCCTGGATACATGTGTACCTTGTGTGTTGCTGCTTCTGCTTCTTGGAAACTGAAGTGCAAGATATTGTTCTGACCTGAAGAAGAGCAGCAGCCAAACCATCAGCTCTGATAAAAATTACATTCTGCACACTACACCAAGAAGCCCGGAGTTGCAGAAATGGTGCAGAATAACTGTTTTCACCCTCAACACAGCTTGTCTTTTCTTGACCCTGCAGAGACCTTTTTGGACTTTTCAACAGAGCTTAAAGCTTTTTTTTTTTTTTCGCCTTTTTTCCAGCTCAAGCATACTGGGGGTAACAGCAGTAATACCTTCTAACTGAACTGTGTAGGTCAACGCAGAATGAATCCAAGCAGCAAAAGAGGGGGACTGACCGATCCTTCTCTTTAATTCAGGCCAATGGCGCACTGAATACAAACTTCAGTGGAAAGAAATGCAAGCAGATTAGAAGCCCTTTAAAACTAAAGACCAACGTAATCGTCTCAACACATCAGAAAAGTGCGTTCAATTTAACATTGTGCCATTATGTGGGTACTTTTCAAACCATGGTGCTTTTGCATGTGATGTTAACACAGGCCATAATAATTATCAGGCACTTACAATGTGTTTATAATGCACTTACAGTGTTTCAGTGCCTTCTAAGCACCACTTCAAATAAAGTGTTAGCCAGCATTTGTGCAATCTAACTAGAGACGACTGTGCTTTGTTTAAACTACGCAAGAGACTGCATGAGAGGGAGAATATGTTTCCACCACGACGAGACACAAAAACCCCGACCGTCAGTTGACGGCTGAGAACGAACGAGGCAGCCGCTACTTGGAGAACGCCGCATTCCTGTGGATGAACATGTCTGCCATTTGTAAAAGCAATTACATTATTTGCTGTTTTTCTTTCTTGTGAGTCTTAAGAAAGTGCAGCGACGAGACAAACAACATAATGCAAGGGGAGAACATTTTTTTTTTTTTTTTTGTCTCCCGCTTCCTCCCTCCTTATGGATGCTAATTTTCATTTTAATTGCGTCAAACCACTCTTTCTCACATCTGAAAAACGTGTACGTGTGAGGGTGTTGATTAGAGAAAGTAAAAATACAGCATGTAGGATTTTTATGCTAATTACCCTTTAAACCTCGCTCACGTCAGTCGGCTTCCTTAATTAGCATGTTTCCGACAGGAGAGAGGAAGAGTGAGAGAATGGTGCGATGTGGCTCTGCACAGCTAAATTAACGGTGTGAAAACCCAGACATTTGAATTTTTTTTCCCTTCCCTTCTCTCCTTCATTCTTTCCTCTTCATCCACCCACCCACACCTGTGACTGGGTCTGTGAGAGTTGGAGTTAACCCTCTCACTCTGTATGTATACAGTATGCACTAGTCTGTCTATCTGCAGTATCTGTTGGTCCTCTCATATTTTCACATAAGCCACTAATTTGTTCTAGAATTGTGAGAACATTTTGGAAAACCCCTTAATAATACATATCCACCAATCCACAGTGAAAGACCGATAAAGTAATGTTTTATTGGTTTGGCATGGACGAAATACATTATATGGATGAGGACAGGCCAGGTGTTTCATTCAGACACATTGCCACAGGTGTATAAAATAAAGCCTAAAGCAGTGCAGAGCCCACTGTATTCAGTTACACTGTTAAAGGGTGCTAAGGTGCAAAGTGCATACAAGTCGGCAACACTCCACTGGCCCAACAGCTGAAAGTGCCAAACCTCCTCTGGCACTGACATCGGCACACAAACTGTACACTGGGAGTTTCGTGGCATGGATTTCCATGGCTAAGCAACTGAAAGCCTTATATGACCAGTGCAATGCCAAGCATCAGGTGGAGTGGTGTAAAGCAAGCCACTCCCAGACTCTGGAGCAGTAAAAGTGTTCTGTGGAGTAAGGAATCCTACTTGTCTGTCTCACAGTCTGATGCGTGAGACTGGGTTTATCAAATGCCAATGCCTCACTGCATTGTGCCGACTGTAAAGCTTGTTGGAGGAGCAGTAATTCTGTGGGGTTGTTTTTCTAGGGTTGTCCTGGGCCCCTCAGTTACAGTAAATAGATTCTGTAATGCTTCAGCTTACCAAAACACTCTGGAGAATTCTATGCTGCCAGCTTTGTGGGACCAGTTTGGGGAAGGCCTTTTTATGTGCTAGCATGAATGTGCCTCGGTGTGCAAAACAAGGTCTATAAAGGGATAGTCTGTTGAGTTTGGTGTGGACAAACGTGACTGGCCCACACAGATTCCTGATCTTAACCCCACAAAACACCTTTGGGAGAATGGAGATGGTAAGCCAGGCCCTCTGACCAACATCAATGTCTGACCTCACAAAGGCTCTTCTGGATGAATGGGCAAAACATTCCAGAGACACACTCCAAAATCATGTATAAAGCCTTCCAGAAGAGTAAAAACTAATATAGCGGCACAGGGGGGATCAACTACATATTAACACGTATGGGTTTAGAATTGGATGTCATAAAAGCTCCTGTAGGTGTAATGTGTAGGTGGCTCAATACTTACGTTAGTATTTAGTAGATACACCTTTGGCTGCAATCACAGCACTGAGTCTGTGTGGATATGCCTCAATCAAGCTGGCGCATCTGGACACAATTTTTGTCTATTCTTCTTTGCAAAACAGCTCAAGCTTTTTCAGGTTGTTTGGGGATCAGGCGTGAACAGCTCTTTTCAAGTCCAGCTACAAATTTTAGATTGGATTGAGATCTGAGCTTTGACTTGGTTAATCCAGAGCATTGAACACTGAATCCAGAACCTTGAATCCAGAACCATTTCCATGCAGCCTTTGCTGTATGCTTAGGGTTGTTGTCTTGCTGGAAAATAAATCTTCTTCCAAGCTCTCTTGCAGTCTGAGTGAGATTATCCTCCAGGATGTGGCGTAATTTTTCTGCATTTATGTTCCCCTCTATCTTTACAAGCCTTCCAAGGCCTGCTGAGAAGCATCCAGAGCATGATGCTGCCACCACCATGCTTCATGGTGGAGATGGTGTGTTTGTGGTGATGTGCAGAATTTGGTGTTTACCAAACATAGCGTTTATGATGACCAAAAAGCAAAAATTTTCTCTCATCAGACCAAAGAACCTTCTTCCATTTGACCTTGGAGTCTATTACATGCCTTTGGGTGAATTCCAGGAGGCATTTCACATGAGTTTTGTTCAACAGTGGCTTTCTCTTTGCCACTCTCCCATACAGCTTCAGCTGCTAAAGAACTCGGGCAGCGGTTGTATGTCTCAGCCTCTTTGATCTGAGCCACTGAAGCTTTTAACCCCTTCAGAGTGGTCATAGGTGTTTTGGTGGCATCCCTCATCAGTCACCAGTCACTCAGTTTGTGAGGATGGCCAGATCTAGTCAGATTTAGACAAGTGCTGTATTTCTTCCATTCCTTTATGATGGATTTGACTGAACTCCGTGGGATGTCCAGTGAGTTGGACATCTTTTTGTAGCATCTCCTGACTTATACTTTTCAATGATCTTTTCTCTGAGTTGCTAGGAGTGTTCTTTTGTCCTCATGTTGCTATTGTAGCAGGAATACTGATGAACCAGAGACTGAACCTCTCAGACACTGGTGTTTTTATACTATAATTACTTGACACACATCAACTGCACTTGGGTGATCTCCAATCCACTAACTGTGACGCTGCTGGAATCAACAAACTCAAAACTGTTGAATTAGGTTAGTCCTTTTAAAGGAGGTGAATATTTATGTAACCATTTATTTTACACTATATATTTTTGATTAATTGGCATTAGTTGGTAAAACTCTGTTTTCACTTTAATATGAAAGAACATGAAAGAAGCTTTTTTTCAAATTCTTCTTTAAATTATATTGACTGCGATTTCATTTTCTAAACCAATAAAAAGGTAAAACATTCGGGGGGGGGATACTTTTTATAGGCATTGTAGGCTATTATGGAAATACTTGACATCAAACGCAAGAGAGATGAGCCCACATATGAAAGGAGGTTTATCATCCAATTCATGAGTTTATCCTTCCACAGAGAGTTTTCTTTATTTCCCTCTTCATAAGGGAACACAGTGAGCTCTCTGCTATCACCAAGCAGCCAAGCTGTAACTGAGGGATCCAGAGAGGCAGAACACAAGATGGACGAACAAAAGATGATTAGGTCAAGATGCTCCAAAAAGGCTTCGCTGGGCCCAATATTTTTAAGGCTTTCCTAAAACTGTGAGGCCTTGCCCAAAATTTGTTCACAAATGAGTACTCTTAGATATGAATGTATCCAAGCTCAAAGATCTTGCTGGCAAATATAGGCTACTTATAAGTGATGGACAAAGCCACCATGACATCACCCACTGCTTTGCTAATTTTTTGGTTTTTTAAACTAGATGTCTGAAGCTCTGTGTGGATCAGAATGTGAAACTGAGGGACACTACAGGCTTATATTGTAGCTATTTGTCAATAACAAGGTAGATCTATCAATGATCTACAGTTTCTTTGATTAATGTCCTCAGTAAATACATTCCGACAAGTATTTACTGAGGACATTAATCAAAGAAACTGTAGGATTCGCCTCCTGCTGGCCATTACAAAGAATGCAGGTTTAAGGCATATCTTTCCTCATACACTACTCACAAAAAGTTAATGATATTCGACTCTCGGGTGAAATTTCAGGATGCACCTAAAATGCAGTCCTCTTCATCATGCTGTTCACATTTTGGCATCATGAGACCAAGACAACACTTAGCAATTGATCAACAGCACCTCACCATTGTGAGGTTTCAAACAGGATGTTCTCAGAGGGAAGTGGCCACTGAACTTCGAGTGTCAGAGTGTCATCAGCAGGTTGCAACAGAGATACAGAGAGACTGGAAGAGTCTCAGAAGTCAAGCTGTAACTGATGGTCCAGGACACATGACAAATATTTGAGACACTGACATTTTTGTTGTGGTACACCCACCACTATTGTTGGATTTTGTTTTAATAAATTGTTTAAGTTGAGGAAATCACCATTGCATGCTTTTACTTAAAAGCCCTACTTTCATGATGTAATATCACTGTAGCGTGATTTTTTTACATTTTCTGTCAATTTCACCCAAAAGCCAAATATCCTTACCTTTTTGTGAATATTGTAGGTTTCACTTTGGTGGAAGCGATATACTCTACATATGGAAAAGTATCGGGTTACACCTCTTAATCATTGAAGCCAATGTTTCATTCAGTGCCACTGTCACAGGTGTATAAAATCAAACATCTAGCCATGCAATGTGCCTTTTTGTGAAAGAATGGGTCCTTCTTTAAAGAGCTCACTGAATTCCAGTGTGGTACTGTAACACCATTGCAACAAGTTAGTTTGAGAAATTTTCTTCCTCCTAGATATTCTGTGACAGAAACAAAAAAGTGGTATTAGTACAAAGTGGGAGCATTTAGAAACCCCAGCAACTCAATCATGGTGTGGTAGATCACGTAAAGTTACATAGTGGGGTTGCAGAGTGCTGAGGCGCATAGTGCATAGGTGTTGCCAACACGCTGTTGATTAAATAATTGCAGAGTTCCAAAGCCTCCTCTGGCTTTGATGTTTGCACAAAAACTGAACTTCATGGCATAGGTTTCCATGGCTGAGCAGCTGCATTCAAGTCTTACATCACCAAGCAGGAGGGACTGATGGAGTGGCGTAACACACGATGCCACTGAACTCTGGAGCAGTGGAAATGTATTCTGTGGAGAAACAAATCACGCACCTCTATCTGGCAGTCTGCTGGACAAGTCTGGGTTTGGTCAGTGGCAGGAGAACATTATCTGCCTGACTGCATTGTTGAGTAGAGGAGCATCAACGCTATTGGGTTGTTTTTCTGGGGTTGGCCTGGGCCCCTCAGTTCCACTGAAGGGAAATCTTAATGCTTGAGCCTACAAAGACATTTTGGAAAATTCTATGCATCCAACTTTATGAGAAGAGTTTAGGAAAGGACTTTTTGTGTTCTGTTCCAGCATGACTGTGCCCCAGTGAACAAAAAAAGCTCCATAAAGGCTTGGCTGGATGAGTTTGGTATGGAAGAACCTAACTGACCTGCGTAGAGCCCCGACCAATGAAGACTGCGAGACAGGCTCTTGTGTCCAACATCAGTGTCTGATCTCACAAATGCCCTCCTGGATGAAAAAATTCCCACAAACACGCTCCAAAATAAAAAAGGAAGCCTTCCCAGAAGAGTCCTGTAGGTGTATTGTGTAGGCAGTCTGATACTTTTGTTCATATGCTGTAAATGTTTCATATACAGTCTAAGGTGGCAAAGCTAAAACCTAACACTTTGGCTGTAATATTTGGGTGTCCACACATTTTTTTCTACTACTTATAGTCTGTTTTTCTTCTTTTTTCTTTTTACCTATCTCTAAGCTCTTTACTTATCTACTGTATAGCGCTTTGGTGCTACTTCCATTTCTGTATAGTCTCTCCCTTCCCCTCACTGCTGCTTGTTCGGCTTTCAACTTCTTTCATTAAGTTGTTCTGGGCTAGTTCTTGAGTTCACCCTCTACTTCCATAGTTTTTTGTCATCTTTTGTTCTCACAGAGGCTTAAATGAATGACCAGACTAGACTTGGCAAGGTTCTGCTTAAAAGCCAGCAGTGTTTTGACTGTCAATTTACAGCTTGAGTGCCTTCAAGGTTAGACACTTTCCATGCTGTGAGAGTGGGAGTTGTATGGTTACACCTGGCTCACAGAGGCGCCTATTCAGTAGGTCAGGAAGAGGCTGTAATGAACACAGCATCACAGAAATGTAGTTTCACTCTTTCCCCCACTGTTCTTTTTCTCTTTCCAAGTCTAAAATCTTTTCTAAATGAATTTTATACGCTACATATTCTGTCCTGCCTGATTCCAACCACACACGCAGATAAACGGTAAACACTTTTCGTTTATTGTTTTTCCTGGCCTTACTAGATGCGATGTTCCTGTAATGAGTCATTTGTTTTTGAAGTGAATGAGCATAATTGGCTTAAGCACAGGTGCATCCTCTAAGTGAGATGACGTTGGTTAGCCCAATATGCCAAAATTCGTTTGCAAAAGTTGGTAGCTCATCGTTCATAGGAAATGGTCTCTGGGGAGAAAAAAAGTGACACAGTGAAAAATTATAGGAAAAGTTACAATGACCTCTAAACAGCAGCAAATAAGCCTATTGTCTAAGTAGAAACTTTATTATCACTCAGTGATTTAATTAAGCCCTTCAAGCTTTTAAAAATTCAGCTCATTATCATTTACTGCCACTTGAGGTTTAGCCATATATCTGTCTATAACAGAAAGGAGACCTGGATTATTAAAACATGTATTAAATGGTAATATTTGAATAACCACTAAAGACATTTTTAAGCAAAATTACAAAACATTACCTGGCTCACACTTTTCATGTGGTGATATGTGCTTCTCTTCTTCTTTCTGATCCCATCTCTCTTTCTACCAGTTCAGTGCATTTTGGTTTTAGTGACTGTAGGGCATAAATTCTGTTTTAATTATACAGCACAAAATCACAACATAATTCATCTTTACGTTTATAAGGTAAAGGATCTACAGTATTATACAGAGAACCCCAAAAATTGTCTTTGAGCTAGGCGGCAATCTTAAAGTAAGACTTCTAACACAAATGAACGTCTGGTAGAACAAAACTCATGAAAGGTAGCCAAAAAAATGCACAAATGAAAAAATTGCACATTAGGTCACCATACTTACTGTTCGTCTTGAAAATACCTGTTTTGTCTATCTGAAAATACACTTGTTGGCTACTTGGTTGGATATGCCTTATCATTATCGAGGTGAAACCACTTTTACCTTCAGAACTGCCTCAGTTCTTCATAGCATAGATCCAACATAGCGCTGGAAACTTTCGTCAGAGGTTTTGGTCCATATTGACATCGATGATGCAAATCTCTCATTCCACCACATCCCAAAGGTGCTCTATTAGGTTGACCTCTGGTAACTGTGCACTCATAGTGTGCCAAGAAAATATTCCCAACACCAACCTGAACTGCTGATACAAGGCAGGATGGAGCCATGCTTTCATGTTGTTTATGCCAGATTCTGAGCTTACCATCCAAATGCAGCAGCAGATTTGAGACTCACTGGACCAAGCAATGGTTTTCCAGTCTTCTATGGTGCAATTTTGATGAGCCTGTGAGAACTGTAGCCTCAGTTTCCTGTTCTTAGCTGACAGGAGTGACACCTGGTGTGGTCTCCTGCTGCTGCATCCCATCTGCTTCAAGAATCGGCGTGTTGTGCATTGAGAGATGCTCTTCTCCATACCTTGGTTCTAGCAAGTCACTATTTGAGTTACTGTTGCCTTCCTGTCAGCTTGAAGCAGTCTGGCTTTCCCCTCTGACCTCTGGTATCAACAAGGCGTTTTCTTCCAGTGAACTTCTGCTCACTGGATGCTTCATGTTTTCTGGACCATTCTCTGTAAACCCTAGAGATGGTCAGCAGTTTCAGCAGTACACAGATCAGCCCATCTGGGGATCAAGACCATGTCATGTTCAGCGCCATCAATCACCTTTCCCCTTTTTGATGCTTGGTCTAAGCCTCAGCAGATCACCTGCTGCATTTAGACCATGTGTACATGCCTAAATGCAGTGAGTTGCTGCCATGTGATTGGCTGATTAGAAAACTGCATCAACAAGCAGTTGAACAGATATACCTAATGAAGTGGCAGGTGAGTGTATGTTCAGTTTATGGTTATATAACACAAAGGACAGATTAAAAAAGCTAAATGTAAAAATATTTAGCATCTTTCTTCTTTATAATCTTAGTAATAATAACAATGGATGTTTTGATGTTACACCTCTATGTGTAACTGAGTAAAATATAAAATGCACACAGGCATTTTTTAAGCGCTATGAAGCAAAAGCTATGTGATTACCAGGTTTTTTGTGAGTTTCAAATCCAACCAGGAGTAAAATATAAATAAAAAGACCGTACATATATGGCTCAGATTGTGAGATTTGGAGATTTGTTGCTAAACGAAACACCCGAAACTAAGAACGTTATGTTCCCGAATTCTCCTCCTTGTTATGTTTTCTCTGCAAGAGAAAAACAGGGGGGTTTATCGTTTTTCTTGCCTACGGTGCAATAATGGAAAGAGATAGTGGGTATAAACTCACACTTACGTGTTTCTACCTCTCAGGTGCATCCAAAAGCGCCTGATGTAGTGTTTTCTATTTTACCTCATCTGCTCTGAGTAGACTCATTTCCTGAACACAGTGGTGGTAGTCATTCCAATTAATTAGCTGGAGGAACGGTAACAAAATCTCCATGTAATTAGCTGATTTAGCCTAATGAGCTAATCCCTATAACTCCACTTAAAGCAGTTGTGTGTGTCTTTTTTTTTTTTTTTTGTCAGCACACCACTGTGATAGCCTCATCATCAGAGAACACATCATTACACTAAAGAAAGCACC
>VUQH01012004.1:6665-30915 GCA_015106775.1 Etroplus canarensis
CACTTCCCCACCCCAAATCCATGCTCAACCTCTATCCATCTCCTGCTGTCTAGTTTTCTGTCTGTGACTGAACTGAACTGTAAAACTTACGCTACATGTCATGGTTGTAAATTATTCATGCAATAATGCAAATGTAGGAAAAGCAAGGAAATAAAGAAATAGAGATTTGACTGATGAAAACTTTTGCACATGGCCTAAACTCTGTTGTTATTCCTGGGAAGCTGCCAAGCCTGGTGCACAATAATGAAGCTACTTGCAGTTCTGGCTTATTCCAAATACAATTCTAATTAGTAGTTAGCACAAGCAGCATTAGACAAAAAGATAATGTCACCACTTACAGAAACTCAGACTGTCAATTTCAGTGCCGTGATAGCAAAAATATTCAAAGAGGCACCTCACTGTTTTTTGTAAAATTGTCTTTTGTATGCGTAGCCATTGTTTTTTTTACCCTGGCTGGCCATTTTTGACATTTCCATATGACAGTGCAGTGCTGACACTCAGCATAGTGGACCATGTGAAGTAGGACCCAATTCAAACAGGATTTCACAGTCACATTCCCAGTCGGCTCTTTCCCTGGAACAAAATAGGATTAATAATTTGCATTTTAACTCTTCATGGCCAGGGACACAAGCCTGTAAGTGGTTCTTTTTAAGAGTGTGCCCGTGTGTGCACAAAGTTTTGCACGCATAAGCATTTGCTGTGTGTGTTTGTGTGTGATTTCTTTACATGCATGATTTATGGGGTGGTAGTGTGTGTCTGTATGTGTGAGTTTGTTGCATGTGTGTCTGTTTGAAAAATGTGCGCATATCAGAAGACTGCAGAGCCTGACGGATTGTGAGTGTGTGTGCATCTTTGTTCCTGTGGGTCAGTGTGATTACATAGCAGCCATAGATCAAGTTTTATTATGCACCAAAACTGCCTCTGTCCTCTTTACTTTGCAATGTCATCTCTGAGCACAGGCTCACATTGCACACATGCAGAAATGCATGCATCCAGTCCCACAATGCACTGGGAGTTACGCAACCTGCTGACTGGACATGAGCAAAAGTGGTACTTGTGCATGTGTGGTTGTGTGTGAGTAAGGGTGGGCCAGGTTTGGTGGTTGCAGAGATGGCAAAGGAGCAAAAAAAAAAATGGGGGAAAAAAACAGAACAGCGCCTGATGGCACCGGTGCAGGCACCAGTGTGACAACAGATGGATTGCAGGAAAGAGTTCCAATTTCCTCTTTGAGAGTAAAGCAGAGGGGAAAAAAATAGAGAGGCCAAATAAGGAAAAGGGAAACAAAAAAAATGAAGCACAATGAAGCACAGAGAAGAGATCGAATCAGAGGCAGAGGGAACAGTGGCAATAATGAGAACGCATGAAAGTGCAAGGAGAAAGACAGAGGAAGAGGATGGTAGAAGGAGGGAGAGGAGGAAGATGGAGAGATCGAGGGAGAGAGGAAGGAAGCTAGTGACTTTTCATCTGTGACTGACGGTTTCCATCTGACTGCATCTCTGCCTCCTTGTCTGCATAAAAAAGCCTGAAAATGTCTTCTTGAGCATTTGGGATTTTGCATCTGTGAGAATGTACACGGGCACGATCTGTGACTTATATGTTGCTCTTTCCCTTTCCCTTTGTTTCATGGTTAAATATGTACAATATCTGAGGCTGTAATTACGTGTGTGTATGTGCATGTGGCTGCACAGGGGTTACAGGGACTCTCATTCATCACATTAAAGAGAGCAAGAGGGGGATGGGACTGAAACTGGACGGCAAAAGTTATTATTAAAAAAGGCTTGGTTGTAAATCTTGGTGTGTGTGTGCACGCACTGTACTGTATATGTGTGGCTGTGGATGTTTTTTTGCGTGTGCATGCTCTTGTTGTGTATGTGCGTGCGTGCACTTCTCCTGAGAAGCTCTCCTCATTAAGCAGTGAGGCGACAGGAGTGCAGAGTGTGTGTTTTCACACGCCGCTGCTTCGATACAACAGGAGCCACTTTTTTTTTGCCTCCATTCTTCCTCTCCCCTTTGTGCTTCCTCCTCCTCATCCTCCTTTCTCTTTCTGTCTGTTTCTCCCTCTCCATCATTTGTTTTAGAAATCCTTGCCTGCCTCCTTCTTCACTCACCTTTGTACCTCCTCCACATCCTCATCTCTTCTTCCCATCTCCACCTGGCTTTCTGGAGAGTTTGCTGCTTTGAGTGATTGTAAAGAACAGATAGGCGCTGGAATGAAAACATTCTCACATCACTTGTTAATTCCTTTCTAAACCTCAACCTTGATTAACCAAGTTTTATATTTTGTGACAATGGTATCCATGGAGACGTGCATTGCTTTGTCAATGGCTGAGCTTACCTTTTGTGTATCTGCACAATGGCGCTAAGATAGAAGGTTAAAGATTCATGTTAAATCACTCCAATTGGTTCAAGCAAATGTCACGCAAATACTATGTCTCAATATGCTGAGTAAAAAGGAAGAAAAATGAGACACTATGACAAAATTATAAAAGTGTGAGGGAAGAGAAAGTGCAAAAAGTCAACAGGTAGGCCTGTTTTCTGGTGTGTGGGAAGGCCGAGGTAATTCCCTTTCGTATGGAAGGGCTAAATTAATGAGGCTTCCACTGTGGTTAGCCAAAGGAAGAGATTATCAACCAGTCAGAGACAGGCTGTGGCGCTGATTCCAGGTTAGTGTTGGAGGGAAGAAGAGCTGAAGGAGGAGGAAGGGAGATTGGAGGGGTAAGGGGTAGAGAGAAAGAAGAGATGCTGGAGAGAGAAACTGAGGGTTAATTTCAGGGGTGTATGCAGATATAAAGTCATGATTTCCTCATGTTGGTGCTGTATATTTTTTTTCTCAATCAGGTAACCACCATCTATACATTAAAAAGTCAAAGAGTAGAGATTTCTTCTCCAGTTTCAGCAACAACAAACAATATTATTTAAATGTATTCTTTTTGTATGTAACATTTACTGTCCATTGAAAGTCCAGTTTCTCCAAGATTTTCTTTTTAAATTTTTGGGGAGCGATCACTATGTGAATAATACATTGCCACAAAGGTGAAAACAATGTAGTTTTTTTTTTTATGAGGACAGTGGACAATGATATATAAAGTCCCCCTAAAATGATGCTGAAATTTAATATTGCATTTATCTATAACGAAACTGCTTAGTCTCATGTGGCTGAATGCCAAACATGACGTTAAAACAACTTAAATGTATTTCGACTCCCTCTCTTATTTTTTGTGAGAAAACCACAGTCCAATAAAAGCATGAATAACAGTTGGGAAAATGAACTTTGAGAGACATACAGTTACTGCGTAAAAAGTGAGACGACACACCTAAGCTGCAAAGAGAACACGGCGCGAGGTTGCTCGGAGGGCGAAATAACAACACAAGGTTACGAAGGAGCAGCGTGAAGGAGGGAAAGGGAGAAAATGAGACGGGGGGGAGAGAGAAATTATAAGCACGGGGAGGAAGGGTGGGGAAGGGTAGGTAGTGTAGCTGGGGGAAGAGGAGGTGGGGGCGAGGAGCATTTGAGGATTCATCTCTTGCTGGATAATTCCCAGGAGGATCTCTCTCCAACACTTGAAAGCTGTGAAGTGTGCGGTTCTGCTCATACTCCTCCTGGTAATTGGAAGAGGAGGGAAGAGGAGGGTGGGAGGGAGCGAGGGAGAGGACAGCCAGGTATAGGAAGGAGATATAGAGGTAAAAAAGAAAGATGAGGAGAAGGTGGCTGGTAAAAAATTTGGGGATGGAGATGAAGAATAAAAGGTTGGTGGAAAGGTACTGTAACAGCACCGAGGGGGTCAGGACGAAGAAGAGAAAGAAATGGAGGGGTACCTGATGATTGCCAGTCTTTTATTTTTGCTCATTAGCTCATTCCTCTTTATTCTCTTTCTATCGCCATTCTCTCCCTCCCTCCCTCCCACCCTTTGCCAGCAATGGCGTGTCTGTGGTTGCAGGCAGCTTCTGAAACATGGCCACAGGCGTTTAATCATTGATAGAGTTTTTTCCTTCACGCAGGCAGGCCAGCGGGCAGCCCCGACTCACTCACATGCATCAGGACCTGCTGATTCACTCTCAGGGGCCTCCTAGCACACACACGCACTCACACACACACAGAGAAATACAAAGGCAAACAAAGATCTGCACGTGCGCACCTAACTATAGAGACACAGATAAAATACAGTCTGAATGTGTTTCATTTATGTGTGTGTGTATCCACATGTGTGCCTGTCTAGTGTATCCCACCAGGAATTGTGAGGTCCAGTCAGCAGTGGTGAGCCCACATAAAAGCAGTGAAGATAAAAGCAATTTATTTGACCAGAACAGGAACACAAAAACGTGTTTGCATTGGCTCCAGGCCTGTGAGCCACATATGTCTCTGCAGCTTTATACATCCTCCTGCAGTAAACATCTGGCTGCACTGCTTTTTTAAAAAGTAAATACACTTGAATAGTTGCCGTATCCTCATCTGGTATCATTGTGTTCTTGAGCGACTATATTCTGTCTCCCATTTTCATGGAGCAGGAAATCTTCATAAAGTTTGCAGATGTGGTAAAGTATTGTGGCAGTATCGGTTAATTGCTCCAACACTTTGGTTCCACATTGGTACACATAATTGGTATCGGACCACCAGGGCTCCCACCCCTGTCAGCCACCTAATCCCCAATGCAGTGAACCCCTACAGCGACTCCTGCAGGTGGTGGGCCCACAGAAGGGCTGGGTCCCATGGGCTAAGGCCCGTCTCCAGGCGCCACCACCAACCCTGAAGCTTTCAATTTACCGGCCAGTCAGCGTTCCTACCCTTTGGTCATGAGTTCTGGGTAGTGACCTAAAGAATGGAGATAAGCTTTCCCTCAAGGGTCTCCGTGCTTTCCCTTTGAGATAGGGTGAGGAGCACAGAGTAGAGCCCCTACTCGGGCACATTGAAAGGACCTGGTTGAAGTGGTTTGGACATCTAAAGACGATGCCTCCTGGGCACCTCCTAGCATCAGGATTTAGTTGCACATTTCTCTTAATATGTTACGTCCAGAACCCAGTAAAAAAATAAAAGCTCAGCATATCTCTGTACAATATATAAAGATGATGGCACACCCAAGCTTTAGTTACAAGCAAAAGGTATCCTTATTTAAACAGAGGGAAAAAAATAAACAAAACAAAAAAAACTAAAGATTTGGAGGTCCGGCACAAAAAAAAGCAAAAGATGGAGTGAGACTGTAGGACCCAGAACTGTCCTCCACAAACTAATGAGGGGAGAAAACTAAACTAACAATAAAGCCATGAAAAAACAGACAACCAGGGCCTCCTTCCCAAAAGAAAAGAAAAAAATGTCACCACAAATGGAGCAGGGATCCAATTGGCTGGAAAGCTACTTGATTTGAGGAGAGCGAGAGCATCCCACTGGGAGGAGGCCCCAGGGTAGAGCCAGGACGCACTGGAGAGATTACATCTCTTGGCTGGCCTGGGAACGCCTTGGTGTACCCCCAGAAGTGCTGGAGGAGATGGCCATACAGAGGGTGTTCTGGGCATCTACATTGAGAATGCTGCCCCTGCGACTCGGACCTGGATAAGCGGCAGAAAATGGATGGACGGGTACATGCATCAAGATGAACTGAAGCAAGCTCCTTCCTTATCTTTATATTTTGACATGCCTCCAGACATTTATTTTGACAGTTATTATAAAACATTATCTAAATTTATTCTCAGTGGTCACAGGACATAAAATCTAGTACAGAGTCATGAATCAGCTGACTTTATCCCAGGATAAGGTTTTGAAAGGCTTTTTTCTCTGACTACATTGTACTGAACCACCACGTCTGCTGTTGCATCATTCTTACGTAGATTTCAATGCAGTGCCTTTGAGTGCCATGTCCCTGACTGAAGTAACTGCGGTGATCACTTCACTTTCCATTTTGCACCAGCCTCAGATAAAAATGTATTATTTGTCCATTACTTTGGCAAACACATGGTGATAATACCAACATGGCTGTAACCATGTCTACCCGTTCAAAACTGGTCGCAGTACGACAGCAAAAACTGAGCTTTAGAAATCTGACAATTGTTCTAACGTAGAAAACAGGTCGGATCAGACCATCTTGTACAGATTAAGAAATGTAGATCAGATAAAGGAATTAAATGCGTCTTTTTTGTATTTTTAAAACAAGGACGACTAATCTGTTTAGTGCACCATTGTCAAAGTCAGAGAGGCAAGGCTCAGATGGTTTGGACATGTTTGGAGAAGGGATAGTGGATATATTGGACAAAGGATGTTGAAGATGGAGCTGCCAGGCAGGAGGAGAAGAGGAAGATCACAGAGAAGGTTGTTGGCTGTAGTGAAGGAGGACATGCAGGGGGCTGGTGTGAGAGATTAGGATCAGAATCAGTACCAGAATCTGAATACTTTATCAATCCCAGGCGGAAAATAAGGATAAAAAGAATATAAAAATATATAAACCCTATATGCAAAGGATAGGATGAGATGGAGGCAGATGATCTGCTGTGGCGACCCCTAACAGGAGCAGCCGAAAAAAGAAGAAGAAGATATTATGTATCATTTCAGCAATATGACCCACAAAAGACCACACTGACTGGCTGATCATTTTTAATTAAGAAGGGAAAATAGGCTGGGACATATCTGTCTAACCTTTGCCAGCACACTGGCCTGATGATGTGCAGGTAATTTTTTTTCTTCAATTTTACTATCATCATTTCAAAACCCTGACACCAGCAGATCTCATTATATTACTACTGGCAAAAGAGATCATTGAGAACTATGAGGTTGCAGCCATTATGTTGAAATGCTGATGGACTAGACAGCCACTTTTATACATACAGTAGAGGGTTATTCTTATCTTTGTTGATGGTTGGTACCCAAATATAGATGGCATGGTTGTGTTCATCATTCTACAGCATGTGAAAGTACAGAGATCGGCACAAAAGCACCATGCAGTACTGCTGTTCTCGCACTATATAGCCTCCTGCTTATGGTTTTTTTCTGTAGATCCTGCTGCAGCAGGTATAGTTCATCATTTCTTTCCCCTCCCCTGTTCTCTGTCTTTGTGTTTTCCTGTGTCTCATCCTGATCGGGCAAGTTTTTTTTTTAAATTTTATTTCTCAGAGGATTAAAGTCAGACCCTGTCGAGTAGAAACCCAATCTCTTCCTCTCACTCCGCCTTCCTCTTTCCAACATCAAATTCCATCAAATTCACCCACTCCTCACTCGCCTCCACTTCCGGCCAAGCAAGACTCCACCCTGAAATGGATGGATTAATGACCTCTCATTTGAGCACACACACACAGTATCACCTATAGTGCTTTTCTGCAGGATGAATGGTTTCCCACTTGTGCTTATATGTGTGTGAGTACGTATCTGCATAATCCACTCTATTGTAGATTCACCAGTGCTCCCAGCCTGGTGACTCATGGTGAAGGACCCGTCCACTGCATCACATCTTTGAGACGAAAGCACACATAAAAAATAGTCAGCAGCGGTTATGTGATTGCTTCCATTAAAGTGATTATGCAATCAGCAGCAGTGAGACAGACAGGAGACAGACAGGCAGGCAGGCCAGCAGTCAAGCAGACAGAGAGATGAGGGGTACATGTGCAATACACACATACAGACACACACAGATGCACACACCAATATGCACACTTACTGTATATACACAGCACTCAGGCAGGCAGGGGGAATTTCTCTCTTGTTAATAATTATTATGAAACGGCTTCACATGGAGCACTTGCCTCTCTGTGCTCAGCGTGACGGCAGGTCTGTCCCGGTAACCCCACCCCCTCCACCCATCCCCAACACACACACACACACACACACCCACACACACCCACACACACACACACACACACTCACACACGCACGAACACACATGCACAGTACCCAGTATATCTCTTTCTAGTTTCAATTCATCCCCCTCTTCCTCTCCTGTCTCTCCTCCTCCAATCCTGACAATATTTGCTAGACCCCAGGGGCTCCCAGCTGACGTTCATTTCTGTTCTGTTCCACTGTCCCTGGGTGAGTCAATGTTTGGAAAGTCCCAGACTCTAGAGCAGGCCTGCATCGGTGCTTATTTTACCAAAAAGACGTATAAAAAGTGATGATCAGGACCTAGTTTCCCTTTCCTTTTCATTTTCTTTGTTTTACATCTCAGCATTTTATCTCTAATCACTTGCATTCTGCAATTGACCATGCTTCTCAGTACACCTCAGTGATGGCTGCTTTGCTGATCTGTTATGACTTTTATAGATTCTCCCTCTTCAGTCTTTCTAACTGTCCAGAGGCTGATACAGCCGCTTCACCCCAGGGCAATGTTTCATAACACTGACTTATGAGTTTACACTCTTCATCCCTTTTCCCCAATAGTGCAGTTGGAAGAAAGTTTTTCTTACCCTTTTTCTTTTTCCTTTATTTCAGCCAAGAAAGCACCAGACGGCTCAGTCATCGCCAACGGCTACTGCGACTTTTGTCTCGGAGGCTCAAAGAAGACTGGCTGTCCTGAAGACCTTATCTCCTGTGCGGACTGTGGACGCTCAGGTAGGGCACCGCTGAAGGGGATGATTGGCAGGATCCCTGTTGAGGCACAGTTTTGAAACATTTAATTTTCTGAGTTCAGATTTCATGTTGACTATTTAAAGTGGACCTATTTTGCTCATTTCCATATTTTTATTCTTGAACTTTGCATGATTCACAGTTAAGAATAATCCTTATTTGTCTTATGCTGGAACTTGGTGTAGCCCCTCAGTTAATTCACTGTTTGAAACAAGCTGTTTTAGCTCCCCTCCCTTAAAGGCCACCAACTCTTTAAGTCAGCTTTCTTCTGATTGGCAGAAGAGTCGAACAGCTGATGGGTGGGGTTTTTGTGCCCGAAATGACCATATTAGAGATATCCCTGAGCAACCTGCATTGTAACAGGATATATGGCAGAAAATAAGGAAAAGCATAATAGGCCCATTTTAAGTAAATTGTTTGAATCTTTTGTAAAAAGTTTGAGTCTTAAATCGAAGCCTAAAATGGACGGACCATACCAGTGTTTTTGTTTTAGCCCATATCATACAAATTATAGAAAACTCCTGAATGGCCATTTCACTTGATTTTTCAACAATTTTTTTCTTATTTTTCTCATCTTTTAGGTAGCCATTGATTATCTTTGCACTATATAAAAATCAATGTGTAGAGTTTTGGAATGTAGTTCAAGGTACATGGAAAAACGTATTGGGCCACCTACACATTGCACCTTCAAAAGTTTATGAAATCCATTTGAAAATCTACAGGCATTAACATAGATTTGGTCTGTGCAGCTATAACTGTGAAGACTTTCTAGTAGAATTTGGAGTGTGTCTTTGGGGATTTCTGCCAGAAGAACTTTTGTGAAGTCAGACACTGATCTTGGCTTGCAATCTCTAGTTCATCCCAAAAGTGTTGGATGGGGTTGAGGTTAGTGCCCTGTATGGGCCAGTCAAGTTCTTCCACACCAAACTCAATTAACCAGGATTTTATAGGTCTTGCTTTGTACACTGGTGCACAGTCCAGTCCAGTGGCACAGTCACCACAAAAAAGGGCTTTCCCCAAATTGTTCCCAAAACGTTGGAAGCATAGAATTGTCCAAAATGTCTTGGTAAGCTTCCTGGCTGGTAACCTTACATGGTCTACCACTTTCTGCTGTGGTTCCTAAATGCTCCAGTTGATCATGGAATACCTAGAGAGGAAAATTTTCACCAATTGACTTATTGCAGCAGTGGCCTCCTAATATAGTACCATATTTGAATTCAGTGACCTCTTTAAAAATGACCCACTCTTTCACAAATGCTTGTAAAGGCAGACTGCATGGCTAGCTGCCTGATTTTATTCACCTGTGGCAACAGGACTGAATGAAACACCCAAATTCAGTTATAAAGAGGTGTGGCCCAATACTTTAGTCCATATAGTGTAAGTCTAGATCAATAACCACACTGAAAACATAAACCTTTAAAACGCAAAACATTATAAAAATACCAAAGACCATACATGCAGAAATAGAAAGAGTACCATTAATAGTTCTATGAACTCCCTAATGCGAGCCAACCAGCAAACTATCAACAAAACTGATGCCTGTAAAGTTCAAAATGGTACCGGCATAACTCAAATGAGGTAGATGTGAAAGGGGAACTTGAACTCTTATGTTTTGATACAAAATGATGTGATGAATCCAAAGCTACATCAGTGTCCAACACTAACAGAGCTGTGGTAAAATAATATAAGATTATTGATTTTCATTTTGATGTTATATCTCATGATTAAGTCTCTGGAAGTTGAACAATGTGTGAAAATTAATGGAAAAGAATGGCTCCTTGGAAATCAGAAAATACATTAAAACCAAACAGCTTAAAAAACATGATGTGCTTTGGGAAATGGTTGCTGTAATGTAAATTGTTCCAAGACATTTTCCCATTTCTAATCACATTTTTATCCCTACTTACAAATCAGGGCTAATTGCATTCATGCAATTTAAATGTATTCATTAAAACAACAAAACGTAGTAATGATTGGATTTTCAAATGACTGATTTTTTCATGGGTCATAATGAATAGTAAATATAGTTGGGAAAATGTTTTTGTTGACTTCCATAACCAGACTTAGCGGCAACTTTTGTATAAAGCCAAGAAAATCACAAGAAATAAACCTGTATATGCTCTCACGATACACATTTAACGTGGTCATTTCTGCTGATCACAACATGCTGCTTCGTGTTTCATGCAGATAATTTTGCTGGCACTGAAATATTAATAGAGCCAATAAAATTTCATCTCAGTGTGACCTCCATGTCTGGCAAAAACACAAAAGTGTTTAGAATATATATTATATTCTGATTTCCACCCTAGCCTTTTGTGTATCAGCCAAGTGTGATATTATAATTTTGTCTAGTTCTTCTTTCCTTTGATACAAGGAAGTTGATTTTGTGAGAGAATAATCCCCTCCTCATATGTATTTTGATTGTGAATAGCAAGCAGCATTTGTTCTAGTTGCGAAAGAGTGGAGAAACTATTTGTTTTATTGTGGTTGTATTTTTTCTTCCTATCATAAGCTTCACTTTGTTTTGGTGTTTGTACTTTCTGGTTATTTGTATAAATGCAGAGATTTCAGTGTACACGGTGCAGAATATGTACTTATTATTTGACTGCATGTATTGTATATATATATTTATATTTTCTCACATTTCCTTTCATTTGAAAAATAAAAAACAGAGAAAAAAAGGATCCATGTGATTTGTAGTGAATGGGCTAATGCATGCAAGACATTGGTATGGTCTGTTCTTTATGTGTATGTTCACAAATGGAGGGTCAGGAAGTGCAGATGACATAACATTTCTATTACCATGATCATGTAACAGCAAGTGCCAGCAAAAACATAAATAGCTGTATGAGGAGAGATGATTAAGATGTGGATTGCTGTATATGATGACAGTTATTATTTTTCTGTTAAAATGACTTGGTATTAGAATTTATTATTACTGTAATTTAATTTATTTAACACTATAGACTGTATATAAATGATGGACACAGCCACTGTGAATGTCCCGATAGTTTGGCAAACAGGCAGAGCTAATCATCTAAGGCTAGCGCTAGCTGGCTTTCTTGTTTATGCGCATCCATGATTCACCATTATATTAATTATTAGTCTTGGTGGTGAAAAAATAGACTTAAACCAAAATGCATGTTCTAGAAAAGCTGAACAGCAGACTATTTACTGAAAGTATTTACAGTTCCTTCAAAAACTAATCAAACTGCAAAGCCAGTTAATTAGTTTCTGTTGTGCACTGAAGACATTTGTGTATGAGATCAACAGATGAATATAAGAAGAGAGATCAGAGTTTCAGCTTTTATTCCCTGGTATTCACGTCTAGATATGTTGAACAACATTGAATATAACACATTTTGTATCAAACCACCCAGTTTTTCAAGTGAGCTAAAGTATTGGAACAGAATGTTTTCAACTAAGCTAAAGAAAAAAAAACACTTTCATATTTGGTTGCATATTCCTCGCCCACAATAACTGCATCAAGCCTACGACCCAAAGCCTCCAACAGATTTCTTGTTTCTGAATTGGTTAGGCCCTTTTGGGTTTTTACCACAGAATCTTTTAGTTGTCTGTTTTGTGGGATTTTTTCGTTCGGTATTCTATTCAGGAGGTGGAATTCATGTTCAGTTGGTTAAAATCTGGTGATTGACTTTGCCAGTCCAAAACCAGAAACAGCCATTCAAGATCAAGCCATTACACAACCTCCACCATGCTTAACAGATGAGT
This sequence comes from Etroplus canarensis, assembly GCA_015106775.1. Classification (NCBI taxonomy): domain Eukaryota; kingdom Metazoa; phylum Chordata; class Actinopteri; order Cichliformes; family Cichlidae; genus Etroplus; species Etroplus canarensis. The sequence goes on from VUQH01012004.1 coordinate 18,937, forward strand.
GTGTGCATTTACAATCATGAGCAGATCTCTTCGTTCTCCATACTTTGTTCTTGTCATCACTTTGGTAGGGGTTCATCTTTTTGGTTCTGAACTGTTGTGGGTCATCTCTGCCCTTTTTTTTTAATTAATTCAAATCTGTTTTTTTTAATTTTTTACTGCTGATGAGTGATTTGCATCTAGCAACTGTATTATTGTTCTCTCAGTCTCTTTCAGACAATGAACTTTGATATTTCCACCCATGCCCTTTGGAGGTTGCTCAGATTGCTATTTTGGGGTTCTTCTTTACTGCTCTCACCATTTGTCTGTCATCAGTCATTGTTTTTTTTGGATAACTGACTCAATACCTGTTATTCAGTACACATTGGTTTCCTTCTTTTTCAGAGAATTCCAGATTGTAGTTCTGGCTATCCCCAATGTTTTTGAAATACCTCTGATGGTGTTTCATACTTTTCTCAGCTTCATAATGGCATGCTTTTCCCCCACAGACAACTCTCTGGGCTTCGTGTTGGTCTACCCTTCTTAACTACAAGCACAGTCTTCACAGGTGAAAGCTTAAACTGAGAGTAGATATCCAGGGCTACTTAATGCGTAAACAGTTTATCATATGCAACACATCCGAGAAACATGAAACACTTGTCATGTTCCAATACTTTAGCTCCATACTGTATGTCTTTTAGGACAACCACACGCTGAAGAAACAAGGGAAGTCGAGGGTTTGTTGAGTATTTTACTTTAAATTGGCCCATAATTTACAATGTGAATGCCATGCTGTGTTGAAGAGGATTGAGAAGATCAATAGGTTAGTGAAGTGCTTACTTAGATCATAAATCCAGTGAGGAGTATTCTCATTTTCTCGAACACTTCTATACATTTTTTTGCAACCAGAGAAGTCGCCCCCTGCTGACCACAAAAGAATGCAGATTTAACACATTTTTCAGACCCAAAAGCTCTGCCCACCTTTTATATACAGTTTATGTCAAAGACCAAAGCAAAAGCAACCTTAGGGTTCATTTTAAGGATAATTAACTTTGATCTACTTATCTAAATACTATAGTTTACATTAACAAAAATTCAGGTTTAAATAGCAACCAAACAAACATTTACAACTACTTGCAAAATTGCTTAATTCTCCTCAAATAAATCACACTTGTGAAGCAAAAACATTTACAGATAGATTCAATAGGTAGATGACTGTTCTCAACATACAGACAAAAATAGTGAACGTGTGGCCATGTGCTTGTGTGCCTTTGTGTGTGTGCGTGTGTGTATATGTGTGTGTGTGTGTTTGTGTGTGTGCACCCAGGCCACCCGTCCTGTCTGCAGTTCACAGTGAACATGACAGCTGCGGTGAGGACTTATCGCTGGCAGTGCATCGAGTGCAAGTCCTGCAGCCTGTGTGGCACCTCTGAGAACGACGTAGGATTTTACTTTCTACTACATATTAACTTTAAACACATGTGGCTGCACACACACATACACACACATGTGTACTCTACATACATAATATGGTACAATACTGAAAAACCTAGCACTTACTGCTTGGTAGGTAGAGCAGGTTTAGGTGATCCAAGACCTTTGAGTGCTGAAACACCTGAGCGCATGAAGACTGTACACGGCTAAAGGATGGTGTCACACTGTTAGTTTGAGTGGGACAAAACAGATTTAACTGAAAAGCCTTCCAAAGGTGCAGATGTCAACCTAAAATAAGTTTATTGGTTTTTTTTTAAGCAGGTGATGATATTTACACAAACTGTAATTCAGATAAGGAACCCACAGCGCTGGTTTCTTGTGTAAATAGAACAAATAAGCAATTTTTAAAAAAAGAAAGTTGTTGACTCTTTTTACTGACTGCCAAAATAAAGCATGAAATGATGAACCATGTTATTAATCATTAACTGGATTTACAATTGAAAAATGACCAGGGACATATTTAACACACCCCAGCTGCCTAATTGTAAACAAAACTTATTTCCAGAAAAGTTGGGATATTTTCCAAAATTTGATTTAAAAACATCTGTAATATGTTAATGAATGTAGATCTAACTGACAAAAGAATAAAGATTTTCAGCAGTTTGACTGACCAACTTAATTGTACACAAATATAGAATTTGATGGCTGAGACATGCTCAACAGTTGTTGTGACAGAAACATGTTTACCATTATGTTACATCATCTTTCCTTTAAATAACACTTTTTCAAATAATTTTGGAACTGAGGACAGTAACTGTTGGAGTTTTGCAATTAGAAATTGTGCCCATTCTTGCTTCATATAACACAAACTATATTTAAGATACAATCAGACAACAGCAACCATAGCTGCTTCAGTCTACGGTTGCTGTTGTCTGATTCTCCTCTATATGATGTGCCATACATTTTCAATAGGAGATAAATTTGAACTGGCAGCAGGCCAGTCAGGCACACACACTGTGTGTCTATGAAGCCATGCTGTTGTAGCTCATGCAGAAGGTGGTCTGGCATTGTTCTGCTGAAATAAGCATTGATGTCCTGGGAAGAGGTGTGGCCTTGACGGCAGCATATGTCTTTCTAAAATCTTAAAATCTCATATGCTTCAGAGTCAATGATACCTTCACGTACATGCAACTCAGCCATGCCTTGGGTGCTGATGCACCTCCATACATCACAGATGCTGGCTTTTGCACCTTTCTCTGATAACAATCTGGACGGTTATTTTCATTGTTGGCACGGAGAACTCAACGCCCATTTCTTTCCAAAAACAAGCTGAAATGTGGACTCATCTGACCACAACACACTGTTCCACAGTCTTTCCATCCATCTGAGATGAGCTCAGGTTCAGAAAACTCAGTGGTGTTTCTGCATAGAGTTCATTAATGGCTTCCTCCTTGCATAATATAGTTTCATGTTACAACTGTGGATGCGATAACAGACTGTGTAAAGTGACAATGGTCTTCCATAGTACTGCTGAGCCCAGGTGGCTAGTTCTGTCACACCATGTACTGAGATGCCTCCGAATTGTCTAAATCTTTCTTTTCACATTAGATAGATAGATAGATAGATAGATAGATAGATAGATAGATAGATAGATAGATAGATAGATAGATAGATAGATAGATAGATGCTTTCCAGGAAATTTCCTTGTTACAGCCACCATCAAGTTTCCATAAAACAATGGCACAGAGCTATGTATATAATGGAAAAATAAGATGGAAAAATAAGATATATAGACAAAAAGACTATGCGTTACAAAAAACAAACAAAAAATAAAGCAATAAATATGATACCAGTGTACAATGAAAGAATTGTTCCGTATGAAATGAAGTAAAGTAGAGGGTTAGTGGAATAAAATAAAGGACCAATAAAAAGCCTGATGGCAGCTGCTTTGTTCAGTCCTACGGTTTGGTAGGATCAGCCTGGAGCTGAAGGTGCTCTGTCAGACCACCTCCAAGGCTGACGTGGCTGCTCATTATTGTTCACGATCAGTTTCTTAATCATGCTTACTTCAGCCAGTGATGGTACTCACCTTCTCGATCACTTAATTACACATTGAAGATGATGAGAAACCTAAATTCTCTGCAGTCTTGCACTGAAAATGTTCTTTTTGAACTAACAGTTCTCTCATGAATTTTGACGACACATCCTTGCTTATAAAGACTGAGCCTTTAATGGATGCTGCTTTTGTATCCAGTCATGATACCTCACCTGCTCGCAGTTATCCTGCTTGTAGTTGGAGTTGCTGGGAGTCTTCCAAAACTGCTGTTACTTGAATATTCTATGCACTTATCAATCGGATTTGAACTCTGTCCCAACTTTTCTTGGGTGTGTTGCAGCCATCAAATTTGAAATTTGTTTGTGAATTTAAAAAAAAAAAAATTTTATTAAATAAAAAAAGGTTCACGTGAACTAACATATCACATATTTTTGTTTTTATTGCATTTTGGAATGTATCCCAACTTTTCTGGAAAGAGGGTTTGAAAATACAAAATCATTTTTAAAGCACTGCACACATTATGTTTTGCTGCAGTCCTCAGCTTTGGTATAAAATCTGTCCACACCTATAATTAATGCAAATATTTCTCATCTTTTGCAGGACCAGCTGCTGTTCTGTGATGATTGTGACAGAGGCTACCACATGTACTGTCTGAGTCCTCCCATGTCTGAACCACCGGAGGGTATGCATGCACAGTACAAGCTATACAATGTAGAGAAACTGCATCCTCATGTGTTCCACTTCACAACCCCATCTGAGAACATTTTTGTTGGTACAGAATTATGTAACTATCTATATTTTAGGTAGGAAGGGAGACAGTCACACTGAGGAGTGTGAAACCTGTAGTCAGAGCAGTCATGCTGACTTTTAAGGCAGTTTCAAAAGTAACCCTCAGGACTCCCTTTTTCTGGTTTGAGTGTGAATGCACCAGTATGAAAGCGGCTGATACTGTGGCTATGATCACAGAACTGGAGAAGGTGCATCTATTTTAATCAAACTGTCATTTGCCACATAAGATGGCTGCCTCTGAATGTTTGATGGGGTTGTCATGGAAATGAATAGTAGAAAGATAATCTGTTTCCATGGCAAAAGTGTCACTTGGCTGAACATACAGTAGCGGTGCCACTTGTGTTCAACACTCACTAACAGTGTCAAGCTCTGCCCACACATGCAATGCTTTTTGATTTACAAAAAAACATTTTTAAAATTCAGCAGCAGTCAGTTATTTTAGGTCTACACACCCTCGTGGATGACAAACTTATATTTATATATCACCTTTAGGCTGGATCCATATTCACTTTGAAGTGTTAGGGTTGAGAAGAACATTTTAGCATCTGTCTCAACTTGATGTTTAATTAATGTCACAAATCCTATGCCAGAATCCCAACCAAACTAGTTGTCAAATCCTCTGCAACCACGAACCACAGGCACAGTATGTGGTGTTTAAACATGGAGCTTTAATTTACAGTGTTACTTAACGCTCCATGTGAAATGGGGGATTAATCCACGAGGCTTTACAATAGCAGTGATTGAACTTCCGATTTGTGTGTATGTGTGTGTTGTACAGGGAGCTGGAGCTGTCATCTGTGTCTAAGACAACTGAAGGAGAAGGCCTCAGCCTACATCACCCTCACTTAATCTGCTGAGCTGCGCCTCTTCCTCTTGGCCCTTCATCCTCTCCCAAACCACTTCTCCGTAACCCCCTCACTGTGCCTCAGAGGCCTCCCCCCTCCTCTCCTGATCTGCTCGCCGCCACTCTCTCTACAATCTGTCCCCGTGACCTTTGACACGACTGAGCACACAGCACCCACAGCGTTGCACCCATTCTTGAACGTCTCTCCAGCGGCGAGCCAACCTCCGCCCTTTTTTTGTCACTCGAACTCCCTGTTGTGCTTGACCTGAACCCCCCCCCCCACAAGTCCCTGCTCTGTCTCTACAGAGGAATTCATCAGCTGGCAATAAGTTTGCTAGCAAGACACACACTTCAGCTGCCAAGGGCACTTCTGAGGCATACTACTCCACAGGAACCCTCATAAGGGTCCTCGGATGAGCCCTAATGATCTTCAGCTGCAACTCAGTCAAGTAGTGAGTGAGAATTAAAAAGATGGATAGGTGTTAGGAAGAGGACAGGGCATCGAAGACCCTGGATAACCATGGAGCAGTATGTTTCGGTGTTAGCCAACTGTGAAATACACACCCAATCAAAATTTCATTTACTCCCTCTGTCCTTTACCGTGTATGGCAGAGCTGAGACATTGAACTCTGCTCCATTATTTGTCTGCAGGGCTTCCTGCTCCATGCAGTTTTAAAGGGGGAGTGAACTGTACAGAATTCTGACCGATTCTCCATCTATGCGCTCATAAGAACTCCCCTCACTGGAAATGAAGGAGCATCTGGTCAGGAACTCAGACCATCTTTGACCTCACCCTGTCCTCTCTCGTTGCATGGGGTTTCCACAAAATTAATGATGCATTTTGGGATTGACTCTGACGGTTTTAGTGCGCAGATGCGATCCTCTGATTAAAAGAGAGAAGGATTTTCCTCTTAATCAGCCATCTCTGATCAAACAATGTATTTAAAAATGACAATTTAGGCTTAGCATTTCTCACAAATCCTTTACCTGACCTTTATTCGCCCTTTCCTTCTACGAAACAATGACTGTGAAGCCAATGCGAGACTAAAACCCTCCTGGTGCTTGGTGTGTATTATTTGTGTGTTAAGAATGTAGGATTGATGTGTGGACAATGCAGATCTTTGTCTGGCCTATGCAGAGGCCTAAAAAAATTATTTTTTATTATTCCTTTTTTTATTATTTTTTCATTAGCATGTTGTGATTTCAATTTTTTTTCAAAACTTTTAATTGAAATTGAAAAGAAAGCACACTTAATTCGCAATAATGTGTTTGTAATATGAACTCTTTTGGCCAAACTGGGTGTGTGTGTGTGCACGTGCGTGTGTCTGTTTTTCTGACATTATTTGAGCACTACAATAATTGTAGACAGCTCCGTGCTCGACAGGATCTGTGTGAGGATTTGAGTAGCAGAGAAGTGAAGTGAATGTAAGGAACGTCGGCATTTTCCGTTACAGGCATTCTGGCAGAGAGTGAAGACAAATAAGTGTTGAAAGAATTGTCGTATGGTTTCACGGGGAGTTATGTGGCAGGCTATTTCCTTGAAGTAACTATAGAAGGTCACTGTGTCCAGTGAATAAATAGTGTGACACATAATCCACTGTAAAAATCATAATTTTGTCAGTTACAACCTTTGATTTTATAGAGCCACGCTAGCTGTTTCTCCAGTCTTAAAGTTATGTGTCCCGTCACTCTAGATTCTTAGTTACCAGGACGATAGAAGAATGATAGAATTTTTTTCATCTAACTGTCGACGACATCCTGAAATCCCCAGATGGACAAAAGTATAAGTTCACTTGTGCGTTACACCTTCAGGAGCTTTTATGACATCCCATTCTAAATCCATAGGCATCATCATGGAACTGGTCCCCCTTTGCAGTTAAAACAGATTCTGCTCTTCTGGGAAGGCTTTCTACAAGATTTTGAAGTGTGTCGTTGTGTAGTGTGGGAATTTTTGCTCATTCATCCAGAAGAGCATTTGTGAGGTCAGACACTGATGTTGGATGAGTGGACCCGGCTTGCAGGCTTTGAATTAGTTAATCCCAAAGGTGTTTTTAGGGGTTGTGGTCAGGGCTCTTTATGGGCCGGTCAAGTTCTTCCACACCAAACTCATCCAGCCATGGCTTTATGGGCTTTGCTTTGTGCATTGGAGCACAGTCATGCTCAAACAGAAAAGGGCCTTCCCCAAATTGTTCCACAAGGTTGGAAGCGTATAACTGTCCAAAATATCTTGGTAAGCTGAAGCATTAAAATGCTTCACTGGCCCCAGAAAAACAACCCCATAGCATTATCCCAAACTTTAGTCGGCACAGTGCAGTCACGCAGGTAACATTCTCCTGGCATTTGCTAAATCCAAGCTTGTCTGTCAGACTGCCAGATAGAGAAGAACTTGTTTACACTGCTCCAGAGTCCAGTGGTAGCATGCTTTACACCACTACATCTGACACTTTGTGCTAGGTGATGTAAGGCTAGCTGCTCAGCCATGGAAACCCCTGCCATGAAGCTCCCAGCACACAGGTTTTGGAGCTCTGCAGTTACAAAGCAGAGCACTGGGGACTTTTTACACACTATGCTCTTTTATGCTGAGTTGTTGTGGTTCCTGAACACTATCACTTTGCGGTACCACTGACTACTGATGGTAGAATACCTAGGAAGGAAAAAAAGTGACGTGTTGCAACAGTGGCATCCTTTAATAGTACCATGAGTTGGGTTAACTCTTTAGAACAACCCTTTCTTTCACAAATGTTTGTAAAGGCAGACTGCATGGCTAGCTGCTTGATTTTATACACCTGAATTCAATGATTGTTGGTGATTGACGTGGCCCAATACTTTTGTCTATTTCGACTATGCTCTTTTTATTTACTTTCCTAAGTCATCTGTGTGTGACTACTTGCTTCTTTTGAAGTCTCTCATTGTACTACCTTTATAAGATCAAATCTTGGATAATTATCACCACAGTATAATGCCATAGGGTCATGGATTTTATATTAGCAGATATGCTTAGCTCTCTGTTACTAGCTTGGAGCAATACTCAATCCAATTGCCCTTTTAACATCCAATATGTCTAAAAGAGAGATAGTAAACCATCCCTGTAATTTACACTTAACAAATCACACTGTGTTTGACATACTGAATCCTTGGCTTTAAAAACTTTACGCTTTGTGAAGACCCTAAAGATTAAAGTGCAAGTCACATTGATGTTAAGTCAAAGTCAAGTGGCAAGTTAAAAAATAGACATAAATTACCTGTTTTTGTGTTTTTTATTGTCTTTTATAACATATAACAGCGAAAAAAAGTTCTTCTACCTGCCAGTTTGCCCTGACATCAGAGTCCAGTATAAGGAAAAGTTTGTCATACTGGGATTATTATGTCAGCCAGCATGTATTTTTATGATTTTTATGATCTTGCACTGAAAAGAAAACTTTTATTTTTCATTTAATTAAGTGACCCATTATTTTATCCTCAGCCAGTTTAACTGGATTTCTTAAAGCAGATTTAATGGGCATGTTTAGAAGATAACTGAAGTGCAAGTGCTGATTTAGAATGGCGCGTTTAACATTTCTAAATGGTTTATTAGTATGGATGTGAGCTTTAAGCTTGGAGACAATAGCTGTAAATATGGGATTGAATTAAGGGCAACAAATTGCCATTTTAAACAGTATTTCATATTTTTGTGTACAGATCAAAGTATGAAACAGCTCAGACTCAGATAGCTTTGGTTTGAATGAGTATTTCATTTCAATGCTGCAACATGACCATAAATGGAAATTCGCAGGATCAGATGGCTTGTTGGAATGTATCTGAACTGTACTTGTGTTTGCCATCTGATGCAGATGGACAGTAGGTGCAAATACTGTGCTACCCCTCGATTCAGTTCAAGTTGCACGAATGACACCTGAAATGTTTCTGATTTCATATTTTGATAAAGTCACCAATGCATTTTTAAAGAACAATGACAAAAACCTTTAACTTTTGTTAATTTCCTGTTTGTTCCCTTGTTTGGTTCTGTAATTTGTTTCAGATTTTGCACAGTGTGGTTGCATTTGCTCTGTAAGTGAGTTTATGCCTCTGTGTGTGTGTGTGTGTGTGTGTGTGTGTGTGTGTGTGTGTGTGTGTGTGTGTATTTTTGTTATGTGTGTGTGTGTGCGTGTGTGTATTTTTGTTATGTGTGTGTGTGTGCGTGTGTGTATGTGTGCGTAACCACTAGTATACTAACTAGTACTACTAGTAAGTATGCTAGTACACTATTCACATACTGCTATACTATATTAGTATACTAACTAGTATACTGAATAGTTCTGTACACCATAATTTCCTTGCACAGTAAGCATGCAAATCTTCTCTCCGTCTGCATTTCTCTATGTGTATCAGTTCCCACAGGGATAACCCAGTAAATACATCCAGTTTTATTAATAATTTTGAGTTTTCATTCTTTCCCTATAGCCCATATGGACCACAGCTGAAGATTGTTTCTCATTACTTTTACTGCAGCAGTAATTGAAACATGTAGTACTGCTCTTCACTATGGCTGCTGTAAATGTTATTTAAAGGAAGCAGAGTGAAGGACACATAACATCGTTTGAGATTACCATTCATTGTCTAAAAGCAGAACTAGCATGTCCCAAAGCTTACAGCATGTAGATGCTGAACTACTCAGTCATTATTTAACATTTTAAGGTTCTGTAATGTTGCATTAAGTAATTTTTAATTCTTTATTTATGAAACACTCAGGCTCATTCAAATATTTATTTGCATTTATGATTGATATTTTAGATGAACATTTGTAGCATCCATTACTGTGGCAGAATATTGATAATGATTTTACTGACTGCTGTTCTTTACACAACTGCATATTTTAAAAGCTAACTTCTCAATAAACCCTAATTATAATATCTTAGCTATAGTATTCTTTTAAGTAGAGACCCAATCAGCCACTTCTTTCCATATGTCAAAAAGTCAAGATTTCCTTTTCGCTTTTTTCATTGGCTATCATTAGATCAACATGCATTGTAAATCCATTGCAACAACATCTTGAGGTCATTTGAGCAGCTGCTTATGTAAAGTGAAAAGCGACCCTGCTGATGCAATAAGTATTTACTGAACCACAGAATTACTAACCAAATTTCCTCTCTGCTGGAGATGCAATATGTAACAGTTGTCATTTCCAATTACTCAGACTGAGTAGGTGGCAGGTGATTGACCCTGTAAACATATTTTGTGCCTGAAGATGTGTGAAACCAGCCAAAAACAATGATAATGGACAGCCTGTAGAGGTCTGCCTTTGTCTCCAAAGCTTTTGCTGCATTGTACATCTGTGTTTGTGTACTACATAGCTGTTATTTGTACTCAAATGATCTCACTGGAAATGGAGATATTTTTCTTAGTTAAATGTTCTTGTATATTTTTTTAGGTTTGAAAACATAGCCAGTCATATATTCGAGATACATGAGGTCTCTTGGGAACTCATGGTAATCTAAGAACTAAGAGTAATAATATTAGCAAGTGTGAAAATGTTTGTGCAAGCAGACCTGATTAACATATGGGGGAGATGAATCATGGAACCAAAAACAGTTTATTTTTTGGCCATGATAAACAGAGTATGTCTTTTCTGGCAGTGAACCACTAGGTTTTGTTTTGCAGTTTTAGAAATTAGAAACTGCAGTTTGTTTTCATAATGTCATAGACTTTGGGTGTATCACAGTAGACTCAACTGCAGAATTTAGGAAATTAAATTCTGAATTAAATTTTAAAAAAAGAGTTATCGTGACCTAATTGGATCATGAGAAATTTCACTGATACTGTACCTATAAAGGAGACACAAAGGAGCTCACAAAGACGTAACTGTATATAATTTATTGACATTATTTATTGTTAAATATAATTATTTTTTTCAGAGATGCAGAAAATTTCAGATCATTTGTATCATTTACAGTTAGGCCCATACATTTTGGGACAATGACACAACTCTGTACTCATCACAGTGGATAGACAGTAAAGGGATAACTGACTGACAAGTAGTTTCACAGCCAGTTGAAACCCGTCCCCCCGCTATTCCAATGACAAACTAAGAAGACAAAAGATCTGGAGTTCCAAGTGCTTAACATGCATTTGATAGCTGTTCACTGAAACTCTCAATATGAGCTGTTGATGCAAGTGAAGAAGGCAATTATTACACTGAGAAAACAAAACAAATCTATCAGAATCTTTAGACGTGACCAAATAAACAATGTGGAACATTCTCAAAAAGAATAAATGCACTGGCCAGCTCAGTAACACCAAAAAGTCTGGAAGACCACAGAAGACAACTAAAGTGGATGATCACACAATTCTTTCCTTGGTTAAGAAAAACACTTTCACAAAATCTTGCCAAGTCAAGAACATTCATAGCTTAAAGAGACTTCCCAGTTCTTAATAAAATAAAATAAAATAAAAACTGAACCGAACCTCCACCATGCCTCCCTGGTGCCTATAATAGGCTGCCTTGTACTCTCTCACCTCTTTTTATGTGAATGCATCTGTATTACTCAACTGCATGTAAAGTGTGTGTATATACCTACAAAATAGAGTGTGGTAAGATCTTGTAATTGGGGATATGGGGATTAATAAAGTATTTCTTTGTCTTCTAAAAGCCTAGCAGAGCAGCTCAAGGGCAGAAACACAGCACTGTAGCATCAGTGTCTAATTTACTAAACTTTATAGCAGTGCAAAAAATCACTTCACCAAGTGGTTTCTTTTTAACTATATATATACACACACACACACACACACACACACACATATATATATATATATATATATATATATATATATATATATATATATATGTATATATATATATATATATATATGTATATATATATATATATATATATATATATATATA
>VUQH01012005.1:0-11658 GCA_015106775.1 Etroplus canarensis
ACTGTTTATAAGGTTGGGGAAACCTGCAGTCAGTTGAGACTGAAGAAGTCACTTGGATGAGTGATGAAACGTTTCTCCCACGGAAAACCTTACGTCCAGATGAACAGAATCAACTTTTGAGGAATAGTCGTTTTGCTTTTATCTATGAGCAAGGATAACGGAGAAGCTTATCAAATAAAAGCTAATAAAGACACACACAAAAAAATGTATTAACCAACTACTTTTCATTGACATACAAAGGATAAGGGCATAAGGGATAGGGTCATAAGTAATTTATTATTGTTAATTATTGTTAATGAATTAAGTAATAAAAATAACATCAACAAACATCAAGAGATTACGCAACTTTTATTCAATACAATGGTCACACCTGTATAAACAAAAAGCCACAAAAAAGCTAAAACACGGAGAAGCACACCACTGTCACTTAACTAGTTCTTCTCTGGTGGTGCAGGTATCTTCAGCTCCCCAGACAGGCTGCTTGCAGCATCAAGATCACTAGACAGGTTGAGGGTTCCTGAGAGTCCACACAGACTCTGACTGCTAGTCTCAAGGGCGCTGGGGCTCTGGTTCAGTACCTGGCCAACCGAACCTAGAGCAGCATATACAGAGGCGGAGTTAAGCTGTTGCGTTATCTGAGAAGGAGGCTGGAACCCATGCTGATGAGGAGCAGGCATCATCCGCTGGTACCGAGGCTGCTGCTGTTGGTACTGTGGTTGCAGTGACTGCTGCATGGACTGGTCCACACAGTCAGCTGTCTGTGAACCCCAGACTGAAGCAGCCGGTGTCTTGCACCTCCACATGTGGGAAAGTGGCTGGTACATCTCCGACACTGTGGGGGTGTGGGTGGCTGATGCTGAGCTTGGTGGCACGGAAGCAGGAGCAGGAAAGGTGGTAACTCTGGGGGAGTCTTCCTCATCACTCTCCTCATCCATCAACTCAGCAAGGACGGTGTTGATGCGTGACCGTGCTTTCTGGAACTTGCGCTTGGACATACTAATCAGGCTGTCATGCACATAGTTAGCGAAGACTGTAGTGGCTGTGATGGGCTGAGGCTGTGCAAGACCTTTGACAAGATTCCCAGACTCATGCACCCTCTTCTGGAGTGACTGCAGCAACTGGTCATCGTCTGGGCCACGCTTGCCCTTGCGCTGCAAGGATGAGGAGGAGATGGGGGAAGGCATGCTGTCGTCATCAATCATGATGTCTGCACAGGCAGCATCGGCAGCCTCGAGGTCCCTGCTGTGTTCCGCAATGGTTGCCTTCACCTGCAAATATGACAACTGATTAGTAAAATACAAGGCAATAATACAAGGCAAATTCAATGATTTGTAATCACAATAACATTAATACAAATAAATATTTTTTGTTTATACTTACACTGTTGACGGGCTCAGCACGATGGCGGACCACAGTCTTGAGGAAGCCAAAGTTTGCCTTCACCCACTGCTCCCTCTCTGTCAGTTCCTGGGTGCTGTCACCGCTCTTCCTCTTGTCAAGACGGGTGTGGTTGTCTCGCAGAGACTTGAACCACCCTTGAAGGTGCTCAACAGTCCTTCCCATTGCCTTGGCTTGATCCTTCCAGAGTTTTGCCTTCTTGTCCACCCTCCGGTAGTCAATCTTCTTGATGTTCCAGAGGATGGCGTTCTCACGAAGGAAATCACACATGAGCTGCTCCTCTTCAACATCAAGACAAAACTGCGTCTTCTTGGCCCTCTTCCTCTTTGCAAGGCTTGGCTGAGAGTAGGTGTAGGCCATGGACGCAGCTAACGATGCCCGAGAGGTGTTGGAACCTGCATTATCTCCATCACAGGGTGAGCGTGAGGATGATGATGGTTCCTCCTTGCGTCCAGGAGACTTCTTGGCAGCATTCTTCAAATTTTTCTTCGGCATGATGTCGGTGATGTTGATACTGCGATGGTGATGTTGATACTGCGAATCGTCGAGCGGCAGCCTATAGGCTACGACACCCTATGCATGTTAGGTAAAAGTTGTGAACGCCGGCAACATGCTAAGCATTCGTTGGTATAAGTTGTCTATAAGTTATTAAAACGTTCTATATAAGTTACTAATATTTTATGTATATGTCCAAAAAAATGTTTTAAAAACCACCAATAGTTCAGCATATGCCAACGTTTTAGATAAATTTTGTAACGTCGGCATATGCTGGCTAAATTGTCAAGGTGTGACAGGGCCCTGAGCTTTAAACCAAAACAATGTCTTTAAATGTAACAGAAAATAATCCAGTGTGTCTTTGAAGTAATTACCTGAAAAGCCATGACGCAAGGAAGAGCACAGAAATTCCTGATGGAGGTATCCGACATGGCCAGGTGGTAGGACGGTACTGTAACTTTGCCACAGTTATCACAGTTTATCCGAGCACCTGTGAAAAAATAAATGCAGAATAAATAAGCCTTTAAGAATAAAAATAAAAAAGGTCATTCAGTACAAAGTTTAATCTTAAATGAAAACTTGCTGTCTCATACCTGAAGAACTGACAGTCTGGACTTTGAACGCCATTACGCAGCTGCTGCTACAGAAAAGGTTGACTGAGTCATCACTATTTTTGTTGTCAACCATGTCTGCAAGGAAGCGGGTGGTGCGGCACATCGTGCATGGCTGGGTTATCTTGGTTTTCTGCAAATAATAATAATAATAATAAATAAATAAATTAGATCCAAGTTACAAGGCAAGTTAAGTTTACAGTTTTAGCTCAGAGTCTCAGAAGAAGCTGGCACACAGAAGCAGCACATTAGTTCTAGGCCAAGAAGCTTAAAAAGATCTGAACAACTCAAGGAAAAAAACTTCCTTAAATAAACTGAAGAGTGATTTAAAATAAATGCACATCTAATACATTTGGTATAACCACCTTATCAGGCTATAGAAAAGTTGTATTCACAATATGGACACGTTAAATGTACATGAGTTTTTATAACATCCATTTCTAAATCCACAAGCATCAATATGGAGTTGGCTCCCCTTTGCAGCTATAACAGCTTCAATACCCAATGAAAAGATTTAATGTGTCATTTCCTCAAAGTTTTGGACTAAAGTGATCTAATCTAAGTCCCATTAGCATCGTTTCCATACCTCTTTGTATTTAGCCAAACACTCCTGGTTGCACACAGTT
Organism: Etroplus canarensis; assembly: GCA_015106775.1. NCBI lineage: Eukaryota > Metazoa > Chordata > Actinopteri > Cichliformes > Cichlidae > Etroplus > Etroplus canarensis. The sequence goes on from VUQH01012005.1 coordinate 3,131, forward strand.
TTGCTGCTCTCTTCCATTTTAAGCATGAGCGGTTTGTTGTGGCAGTACGAGCCACAGGTGGCACAGCCTGCCATTGAAAGGTTATTTACTGTACGGAAACGATTAAAGCAGGCATCGCTACACATCTTGTGAACAGTGCCACCTAGGATCACCTCGTGCTTGCTCTGTGGGAAGATGACAAAAGGCAGCACTGGTTAAGAGGTTGTGCTCTGTTTTAGTTGTAATTGGTTATTTATATGATCAGTGGTAGAAATATTCAGTTGCAGCTGTGTTTTGATTGACTTACGAGGCAGTATCTGGTACACATGCTGCAGAGTGACTGGGGCGCTACTGGCTGTGGAGCTTTTACAGGGACTGGGATTTTCCTGTAGTTGGAGGCATTTTTCTTGTAGTTAAAGGAGGTCAGGCAGTTTTGGCTGCAGAAATCCTTCATGAGTCCTTTGAAATCTGGAGCCAGGATGACGTCCTGAGGCCGAATTATCAACCTGAGCGAACAACAGGAAACAAGTTCAAGAAAAGACCCAAATTCATATTATAGTCATATTTCTATGAGTCTGCTGGACTCACTTTTGACAGTTGTGGCAGATCTTGGCAGGTCCTTTGACTAAAGGGAGAGATGTAGTGAGGCAAGTGGTGGAGCAGAAGAGTGCAGGAGAGCCCTTCCGCTGGAAAGCTGTCTGTCCCTTCATCAGGCTCTTCTTGCAGTGGGCACAGGACATGTGCAAAGATGAGGGGTTGATAACGGGCAGCGTCTGAGTGTCAGAAGTCACAGAGAAGACCGAGCCAATCCTCAAGTCCTCCTTTTAACAAGAGAAGAATAGGTAAGGTAGAGGTCAGGAGTGGCTCAGGGATTGGAAATCTTCAAGAGTCACATTAGCAACAGCAGATTTTCTCTTTAACCCCCATGTTACCGGGGTTCTTAATCTTAAATCATTTCCCCATATGCAAACAGCCCTGAACTTTTCTAAACATTACCTGAGGAGGTAAATGTGAGAAGCATGCAAAAGTCCAAACCCAAAAGATTGGTCATTAATGGTCTTTAACCTGCAAACTCCTTAGTTCAATGTCCATGTTATGTCCAAATGTAGTAAATACCCAGGAAATTTGTGGATGGGTGAACGTTGCATCCCGCTGTTATGCAACAACCTCACCTAAACCAAACTGATCATGCTTCCAGGAGTAAGAATATCTCTGAAGCTGACTTTTTTTCTGGACAATGTTCAGCCCTGAGTCTGGACCCTGTCTGCGATCAATGTCTTAAAAGGCTTTTAAAGTTGAAAAGCCATCAACATCAAATTGATGACACTCATGTCTTCATCTTTTACTATACAGGTGCAACACTGGTAGAAGTATGTTGCTTTAGGCAACAGAAGACACATTCCAGGAAGTCCAGTTTGAGTCTCACATCTGTGAATTTGAAGATCTCCTTCATGTTAAGCAATTATTTTATCTTTTGTTGAGATGACTGAGAGGCCAACAGCAGAAATACAGGCTTGATGATAGACAGTAACCCACTAACTGTTCACTAAGAGTATGAGAATGCAGTTTCTTATCCCAGATAACTTTGCATTATGCTGCAGCAGAAGTTGGACCTGTTGAACATTTTTGTCAAACAACCCTGTTTTATTTTTGTTTTTCTGTATTATGTCAATGCTATTTATAGACTGGCTCCATTCAAATTAATAACAGTGACCTCCTTCAGCTCTTTGAAGTGAACTGTGAGACATGATCTTTCCAGCATGCTCTAGGTCTACCCCAGGGTCTCCTGCCAGTTGAACATGCAAAATACAGCTCCGGCATCCAGGAGGCCTCCTAGTCAGATGCTTGAATCCCTTCACTTGAATCCTTCACTGAATAACCAGACACCCTTTTAAGGAAGCTTATTTCTGCCACTTATATCCATGAACTCACTCTTTCGATACCCACAGCTCGTGGCTGTAGGTGAGGGTAGGAACATAGACTGACCAGTAAATTGACAGCTTTGCCTTAAAGCTAAACTCACTCTTTATCGGATAGGTACAACATCTGCTGCGCAACATGCTGCTATTTAATTCTTTCCTTAAGTGTTCTTTATTATTGGGCCATATAGCAACTAAAATTCATGTAAAAATGACCAAACTTTCCGCAAAACTTTTTCGTCTCGTCTCATCTTCTACCGCTTTTCTGGGGGTCCGGGTCGCAGGGGCAGCAGTTCGAGCAGAGAAGCCCAGACTTTCCTCTCCCCAGCTACCTCCTCCAACTCTTCAGGGGGGACACCCAGGTGCTCCCAGGCCAGCTGGGAGACATAGTCTCTCCAGCATGTCCTGGGTCTTCTCCGGGGTCTCCTCCCAGAGGGACGTGCCCGAAACACCTCCAGTGAGAGGCATCCAGGGGGCATCCTGATCAGATGCCCGAACCACCTCAACTGGCTCCTTTCGATGTGGAGGAGCAGTGGCTCTACTCTGAGCCCCTCCTGGATGACTAAGTTCCTCACCCTATTTCTAAGAAAACTTTTTCATTTTTCCAATTACAGAGGCATTCCTGAAATGACAACACATAATTGATTTTTGTAAATAAGTGAGGTGGAGTTTTCTCCATATCAGGTACAAAACAGATGCTGCACCTTCACAGATAAAGACTCAGTGCTGGAGGCCCTCAAATCCCACTTGTGTCTTGGCCTGCATCTCTTCCCTCAGTTTATGTAACAACTCTCACTTGTTCTTGAGACTACTCCCTCACGTTCCCTGCTCACTTCCAGCATTTCGTTGTTTGTGTTCACTATGCTAGTTATCAATATGTAATATCTAATTTTAGTAAATATGATTTAATCTCCCATTGTGTCTGCAACTGGGTCCAAACCTGATTGTTCTCTCTAACCAAGACAGCTCTGAGTAGACCCCTAACAAAGCCCTGTTTCCAGTAGTTTCTGTGGTAATGTACAACAGTATAGCTCACTGAATCCTTAGAGAAAGAATTGTGTGGCACCTTTGGAATATTAGGTTCATCTTTTACACTCGCTGTAGATGAACTGGATATTAGAGCCTGTTCGTACTCCTCATCCACTGGCTCATCCTTCACAGTGACCAAAGGAGGGGAAGGGGAAGCCTTGACTCTTTGGGTTCCATGACGCAGCCTCTCCTAGTAGAAGAAAAGAAGCACTGTCATATAAGTAATATGGTGTCTATCTAATTTCAACATTTATGGTAACATCCCACCAATAGTTTTCCATGAATTTTTACATTGAACACATTCATAAAGTAGGTACAAACACTTGAAACCCAAATATTGTTTTCATTTACACACTGACATAAATTATTTCATTTCTACTTACAAAATCTAATCTTGGTATTGAAAGCTTGACTACTTTCATGCCATTCAACATTGTTGCTGGTGACGAGCTCTCTCTTCCTACAAGAACACACAAGCAGCATGTGAGTAAAAGTGCAAAGTAAATACAAGAAATACAAAAAAATGCATGTATAAAAACAATCATAGCAACAGTAAGGCTGATAAAAGATGGCAAAATAGTTCCTAAATCAGGATTTTTCCTGCCTTACAATGGCCCTTTTCCAAAATGACTACTATCAATGGACATAAGTCTGAACTACACTTCTTAATCATTGAATTCAGGTGTTTCATACAATCTCATTGCCATAAGTGTCTAAAAATCAAACATCTAGACATGCAGTCCGTCATTACAAACATTTCTGAAAGAATGTTTTTTTTCTAAAACGTTCACCAAATTCCAGCATTGTACTGTAATAAGAGGGCATCACTGCAACAAGTTATTTTGTGAAATTTATTCCCTCCTAGACATTCCAGAATCAACTGTATGTGGCACTATTTCAAAGTGTCTTCATTTAGGAACTCAGCACAGCAAATCAGCCATGAAGTGACAGACTACGCAACGCTACAGAGAAAGGTCGCCGAGTGCTGAGGCATCAACACTAAAACTGCACCAGGCGCTTTGGATTTTCAGCCGTATGCAATCTTTACATCATCAAACACAATGCCAAGCAATAAATGGAGTGATGTAAAGCACACTGTCACTGGAATCTGGAGCAGTGAAAATATGTTCTGCGGATTGAGAAGTTCTGCTCCTCTATCAGGCAGTCTGATAGACAAGCCTGAGTTTGGTGACTGCCAGGGAAACATCACCTGCCTGACTGTATCATGCCAACTGTAAAGTTTGGTAGAGGGGGTGGCCTGGGCCCTTGAATTCCAGTCAAAGGAATTCTTGATGCTGGATCTTAAAGAGACATTTTGGACAATTCTATGCTTCCAATTTGTGGGAACAGCTTACGGAAGGGTCCTTTCTATTCCACAATAAAGACATGGTTGGATGAGTTTGGTGTGGAAGAACCTGACAGGCCCATAAAGAGCCATGACCTCAATACCACTGAACACCATTAGGCTGAACAACAACAGAGATTGCGAGCCAGATCCCCTTCGTCCCAACATCAGTGTCTAACCTAGCAAATGCTCTCCTGGATGATTCCCAAATACACATTTCAAAATCTTGTAGAAAGCCTTGCCCAGAAGAGTGGAAGCTGTTATAGGTGCAAAGGAGTGACCAATTTCTTATTAATGCCTATGGATTTAGAACAGAATGTCATAAAAGCTCCTGTAGGTGTAATATGGAGGTGACCCAATACTTTTGTCCATATAGCGTACATAACTACAATTAGACAGCACAAATGCAAATCTACATAAATAAAAATCTGTAGAAACTCATTTCACCAAAATCTATTTTTTCAAGGCTTTAGATTTTACAGAGGATCAGTCAGATTAGCTTATTTTTGCATGATTTCTTGGAGTTACTTTTTTTAAAGTATGTGGATTTCCAGTTTTGATTAAGCGGAGTGGTTTGTCATGTGTTTACTGTTTGTTCTCTGTTGTTTACAGCTTCCCAGTCAGGAAAACCATGTTAATATAAAAGCTTTTCTTGCTACCTAAACTGTCCACATGGGATGAGATTTTAATTTTCTATCAATTGTTTTTAATCAAAATATTTTTCAGGTACTTTTACAATAGGGTCACTCACCTGTGTTTGTTGTGGCCTCAGACGACTGGGAAGAGCTGGACTGCATCAAGTCTGAAGCTGTGGGTTTCACATCAGTTTCCTCCTTAACAGAGTTACTGTCATCTGCCACTGAGGTTGTGAGGGAAGTTTAAAACATGGGAATCAGTAGGCAGGTTGTTGTGAACCAATGCCTTCCAAATGCAAATATATGGTTCTGGTAACTGAAGACTTCTGTCTTTAAAAAACATTAACATATGTCAAAGGGTAATAAACATAAGGTCTTTTTAAGATAAGCTTCTCTGCATTCATGAGATACAAAAATTGTCTGTGCAGTCACAACTACAAAAGGTCAAAGTGTAGGTTAGTGTACACATCTAGAAATACATTTTTCCACTGAATCTAAGCTTCATGTGCAGCTCATGCTCAACACGATTAGCGCAATTTAATAATTTACATTGATAAACCTACCGAGCACATAGAGCATACCTGTATTTGAAACGGCAGGTGAACGGCTGCTTTCTGTATCCTTGGAACTATTGTCTTCTTCCTCCTTCATCTGAGCCTCCTGGTCCACCTGATCCACTGTACCGATGTCCATCATCTCATCAAGGTCACTACTCGCGGTCAAAACCCTCAGTTTACAATCAAGGGACGATGACGAGTCCTGCTCCCTGCTGTCCTCCTCCTTAGTGTCAATGCCCGCAACAATTTTTTCATTAGTGTAGCTTTTTTCTTTCTCCTCCTCGTGATCACAAGATGTGTCCATCTGTATCTCCTCACTGATGTCTGCTTCTCCAGGACTTTTTTCTAAGCAATCATCCTTCACAGCAGCGTTTTCTTCCTTTACATCCAACTCTTCCTCAAGTTTCACCTCAAAAACCTCTTTTTCAGACTCTGAGGTGCTACCTGGCTCACCATCGTTAACCGTAACAATCTCACCATCGTTAACCAGAGCCACATCACCATCGTTCACTGGAGTCATCTCACCATCATTAACCGCAACCGCCTCACCATCGTTAACCGTAACCACCTCACTTTCGTTAACCGTAACCGCCTCACCTTCGTTAACCGTAACCGCCTCACCTTCGTTAACCGTAACCGCCTCACCTTCGTTAACCGTAACCACCTCACTTTCCTTAACTGCAACCATCTCACTTTCCTTAACTGCAACCATCTCATCATTGTTAACTGCAACCACCTCACCTTCATTAACTACAACCATCTCCTCTGTCTCCTCCTTGGAGAAGTCCTGTGATGGAGATGTAGAACCAACAGAGTGGCCCACCTCACTCTCAGTTTCTTCTTGTTGGATTTCATTTTCCATTTCTTTGTCAGCAGCAGGAGCTACATTGTCCTCTTCTTTCCGTTCAGATTCACAAATGAGCTCGGGGTCTCCAAAATCCACCGATGTTCCCGGATCTGAAATTGACTCCAAGGACTCTCCATCTGTGCCCTCTATTACCTATGAAGGACAATAAACAGTTAACGTATGCAGCCAAACAGGTAGCTTTTCAAAATCAATGTTTGCAGCTTAACATGACCTACGATTTATTAATTGTGCTGAATAAAAAAAGAAACCCTCTAACATTTTCTCTTCCTCTGGCAACCCCCTTTAGGAATCGCCACACCAGATCATCTGCCTCCATCTCATCCCATCCCTTACATCCTCTTCTGTCACACCAACCCTCTGCATGTCCTTCACAATACCCATGAATCTTCTCTGTGGACTTCCTCTTTCCTTCTTCAACATCCTTTGTCCAATATATCCCCCGTCCCTCCTCTGCACATCACCAAACCATCTCAACCTTCGCTCGCTCACATTATCTCCAAGCCATTCAACCTTAGCTGTCCCTTGGATGTATTTACAGCCCCAATTCCAAAAATATAAATAAAAACACAATGCAATGATTTGCAAATTTCATAAACCAATATTGTATTGACAAAAGAACATAGAGAACATATTAGATGTTGAGAGTGAGACATTTTATTATGTCATGAAAAATACTATCTCATCTAGAATTTGACAGCAGCAACAAAACTCAAAAACGGGAACAGGGCCATGTTTACCACTGTATAGCACCTCATCTTACTTTAACAACAGTCTCTAAACATCTGGGAACTGAGGACACCAGCTTCTGGACCTTTGGGAAAGGAATGTTGTTCTTGTTTGATATAGGATTCCAGCTGCTCAGCAATCTCAAGTCTTGTCATATTTTGGTTTCACCAAATTTTTTTGGGTTGTAAAATGCCGAAACTACAGGCAGACCAGTCCAGCACCCAACTCTTCAACTACAAAGCCATGCTGTTGTAATAGCTGCAATATGCAGTTTAGCATTGTCTTCCTGAAATATTGCAAGGCTTTCCCTGAAAAAGACATCAGCTAGAGGGGAACATATGTTGCTCTTCTTTTGGCTGCTCCTATTAGGGGACGCCACAGCAGATCATCTGCCTCCATCTCATCCTATCAACTGCATCCTCTTCCCTCACACCAACCCTCTGCATGTCCTCCTTCACTACATCCACAAACCTTCTCTGTGGTCTTCCTCTTCTCCTCCTGTCTGGCAGCTCCATCTTCAATATCCTTTGTCCAATATATCCACTATCCCTCCTCTGAACATGTCCAAACCATCTCAGCCTTGCCTCTCTGACTTTGTCTCCAAAATTCTCAACTTCAGCTGTCCCTCTGATGTACTCATTTCTAGTTCTGTCCATCCTGGTCACTCCCAGGGAAAATCTCAACATCTTCAGTTCTGCCACCTCCAGCTCTGCTTCCTGTCTTTTTGTCAGTGCCACTGTTTCCAAACCATAGATCATGGCAGGTCTCACTACCGTCCTGTAAACCTTCCATTCACTCTTGCTTCTATTCTTCTGTCACAAAGCACCCCTGAAAATCATCTCCACCCACACCACCCTGCCGGCACTCTCTTGTTCACCTCCCTTGTGCTCTGGCCATTGCTTTGGCTGACTGATCCCAAGTATTTAATCTCATTCACCTTCACTACCTCTAAACCAGCCACAGGGGCCACAAACCAGTGTAGTCCTAGTGCTGGTCCCAAGGATGGGTAAATGGTGAGGGTTACGTCAGGAAGGGTATCCGGCGTAAAAACTTTGCCACATCGAATATGCGGATTCATAACACAACTTCCATACCGGATCGGTCGCGGCCTGGGCTAACAACGACCGCCTCCGGTGCCGTTAGCCAACAGGGTGCCCGTGGAAACTATGCTACTGTTGGCCGAACACCAAGGACAGGGAGAGGGGGAAAACGTGTTAGGAGGCAGAGAGAAAGAAGGAAAGGTAGGAGGGTGGAGGTGCGAGTAGGAACTTTAAATGTAGGGACTATGACTGGTAAAGGGAGAGAGCTGGCTGATATGATAGAGAGAAGGAAGGTAGATATATTGTGTGTGCAAGAAACCAGGTGGAGGGGAAGCAAGGCCAGGAGCATCGGAGGTGGATTCAAACTGTTCTACTATGGTGTAGGTAGGAAGAGAAATGGAGTAGGGGTCATCTTGAAGGAAGAGTATGT
>VUQH01012008.1:2764-17889 GCA_015106775.1 Etroplus canarensis
CACACGGGTCCGCAGCTTCACGCACTCTTCTTTCAGGTCCTGGAAACAAATGGAAAACGGACAGATGACGGCGACTGATGGCAGTGTTTCAGAGACGTGCATGTGCATCAAAGGCTAATTTAGCAGCTGCGGGGAACTGTACTGTTGTCAGTTAAAAATGCGCATGATGGTGATGTAAAAGCTGGTCAACCTAGATAGTATCTACAGAGGCGTCACTCAAGAGGGGGCCAAGGGTGGCACCATCCAAGGCCCGTTTCTCTTTTCATGGGAAGTGCAATGAATCACATTTTAACCATTCTTCTTTCAAATAGCAAAATGTAATTATCCATTTTTATTCACATTCCGCCCTGTCATGACGGTATACAGACAAACGCTCTTAATGCTTCCATGGAATTTAAGAGGGTAAGTAGCAACCAAGTCCAGCTAATCAAATGTACTTTAACTGATCATCAGCTAGTGTGACCACCTTTTATAACATCATAAGATTTGTGAGTTTGCTGCTCTGGAGGACTCAGGTGTGTGTTAACACAACGTCACGATCTTCTCAGGAGCAAATTCAGCCCAAGATGAGACCCAAGAGTCTGTGTGTAACCCAAGAGTTACACACAGACTCTGCAGGCTTCAGTTAGATTGTTAAATGTTAAAATTCATGACAATTAGAAAACGACTTGCTTGTTTGAATGGACTGCCAGGAGAAAGCCTCGTCTCTTTAAAAAGTAGCAGCATGGCTTAAAGTTGCAAGGATACATCTGAATAAACTGCAAGACTTCTGGAACAATGTCCATTGGATAGACAAGACCAAAGTGGAGGTGTTTGTGCTGATATGGTGTTTGTTTTTCACCAAACGTGTTGCTATGAATTTTGGCTAAACACCTCATACGCTCGTCAAGCACAGTGGTAGAGAGGTGATGATTTTGGCTTGTTCTGCAGTCACAGGACCTGGGCACCTTGCAGTCACTGAGTCCACCATGAAAATCTCTGTATACCTAAGTATTCTAGAGTCAAATGTGAGGCCATCTGTCCCACAGCTAAGGCTTGGCCCAAACTGCATCATGCAACAGGACAATGATCACATGCACAGCAGCAAATCTAGAACAGAATCAAGGTGTTGCAATGGCCACGTCAAAGTCCAGACCTCAATCTGATTGTAATGCTGTTTTGGGACCTTAGCTGTATATAAAAGAATGACTGCAAACCTCAGTGAACTGACGCAACGTTGTAAAGAAGAGTGGACCACAATTCCGCCACAAAGACAGAAAACTATCACCTCATATTATTGCTGCTAAAGGTGGGTCTACAAGCTACTGAATAATGGAGTGTACGTAGTTTACACAGGACTGCAGAGTCATGTGAAAACTTTCTTTTCATGTGACTGTATTTCTCTTAGGGTATTTTCTAGGATTTTTTAAAAATGGTTTGGTACAAAGGGGTGCTGAGAACAACTTTGGGAGACCACAGGAAATCAGAATATTTGACTTGTGGCTAGAACTGGTGTAGGTGCAAACAGATAATGACTCAAAGCTACTGCAAAAGCAACCCAGGAGGTTTCCTCTCTTCAGTTAAAGCCAGTCGCATTGTGATGGCAAAAACTTGTTTTCTCTGCAAATGATAGTCATTCAGTCTTTCCATTTTTTTAACCATATACTTATTTTTCATGTGTGACTTTCACCTTAAATGCGAAGCACTTTGCGAGCGTGTTTAAAAAGGCCTGTTTGAATAAAATTGCATTACTATAATGTCAGTTTGTTGTTCAGTTTTAAAGCAATCAGCAAGGTTTGAATTTGTAGCTTTAAAATTCTTAATATTTGTATATGATCATAATTATGTGAATCTCTTTTTGTATTTCTCTTTATTGCAGGAAAAGCTCCTTGTGAAAACTACACGGATGGATTAGGGCTGCAGCTAATTATTCTTTTCATTATCCGCTAATCTGCCAAATAGTTTCTCCATTAAATTCTGTTGTTTGTGAATTGTCAGAAAATAATGAAGTGACTTTTTTTTAAAATTTCATACAGCCGAAGGTCAGACAGGACTGGATATCTGAGGATTTGACTAACAGGCTGGTGACAAATTAAAAATAAAAAACAAAGTGGATTTCACCAGGTTTCACAGACATAATTTGAGTCTAGTCCTAGACTGAAAGGAAAAACTGAACGGAGACATCCACTGAAAAAAGTTTATGGTCCAGGACTACAGTACCAGTCAAAAGTTTGGACAAACACACCCATTCATAGGTGACCCTATCTCAATTTGAGGGTTTCATGTATAACCACAAAATAAAAAAAATCACCTGGTCCTTAGCAGGTCTTAAAATCAAGTAAATAAAACCGCAGATGAGCGCCGCGTTACAGTGTGGCATGATTTAGCGAAGATGAAGCCAAACTACAGAAAGAGTGTGGGGAAAAAAATCCTAAAAACCAAGTCCGCCTTTCCTGCTTCCATTGGAATTAGGAGGGTAAGCAGCTGTCAGGTGCTGCCAATCAAAAGCATTTGATTAACTGATCATCAGCCGGTGTGAGCAGCTCTAAAAGCAGTTTACCGGTCTGGAGCACTCAGGTGTGTTAACACAAACGCCAAAGAGGAAAGACATCAGCAACGATCGTAGAGAAGTAACTGCCCATCAGTCCGGGAAGGTTTTACAACCGTTTCCAAATAGTTTGAAGTCCGTCACTCCACAGAGATTAAGATTTTTCACGAGTGAAAAACATTCAAGACACTTCCAGAAGCTGCAAAAAACCAAGAACAAAGAGCTACATGTCAGACACTACAGGCCTCAGTTAGCATGTTAAATAGTAAAGTTCATGACAGCACAACTAGAAAAAGACTGAACAAGTGTGGCTTGTTTGGAAGAGTTTGCAGGTGAAAGTATCTCTTTTCTAAAAAAGAACACGGCGGCACAGCTTAGGTTTGCAAAGTTGCATCTGAGCAAATCACAAGGCTTCTGGGAACAACGTCCTCCGCACAGATGAAACCAAAGTGGAGATGTTTGGCCATAATGCACAGCGCCATGCTTGGTGTGAACCAAACACCGTGTATCAACACAAACATTTCATATCGACTGTCAGGCATGGTGGTGGAGGGGTGATTATTTGGGCTTGTTTTGCAGCGACAAGACCTGGACCTTGCAGTCACTGAGTCCACCATGAATTCTCCTGTATGCCAAAGTATTCTAGAGTCAAATTTGAGGCCATGATCCCAAGCACAGCAGCAAATCTACAACAGAATGGGTGACAAGAAAAGAATCGAGGTGTTGCAATGGCCCAGTCAAAGTCCAGACCTCAGCCCGATTGAATGCCTAGAGAGCTGTTCACAAACAAATGCACGCAAACCTCAATGAACTGAAGCGCCAATATATGGAAAAAATTCCTCCACAATGATATGAGAAATTGATAGTCATACGGAACACCATTACATCTACTTATTGCTGCTAACGCTGGTTCTACAAGCTACCGAATCATGGGGTGTACTTAGTTTTTCCACACATGGCTTCTCCATTTTGGCTTTATCTTTGTTAAATAAATAAATAATGACACAGTGTTGGGTTTTTTTTTACAGCTGAAGTCAGATTAAAATCATTTTAGAACCTGCTAAAGACTTAATAACACATCACACTGAAGGAGGGTGTATTTAGTTTTTCACCCGACAGTACACGTTTTTTTTTTTTTTTCCTTTACACCACCACCAATATCACTGAAGCAGTTTATATTTTCTTTTCCTCCGAAAGATCACGAGGCGGGACGCGTGCTGTTAATCTTTCTTTACGTTGGGCGCCCCTCGTTACGGCAGCCATCGTTTTTCTGACTGATAACGAGGGCTGGCTGGTTTAACGACGCTTTGGCACCGCAGAGACAAACCTTTTGTGTGAGGAGGGCCTGGACCACCTGGTTCGCCACCTGAGAGAGACACGGGAGAGAAAAATGTGTTAAAAATGCATCAGGAGTGCGGTCATTATTTTAAGAGTTGAACTATGTGTGGCTTTGGGACGCAGACGGACTGTGAAAGGACCCAGAATGAACCGTAAAAGTAAGGATTTTGAGGCGTGGACGGTGCTCGGAGGACAAATTGACATGGTGTTGCGTCAGAGTCCGACCGGGTGAAACCACACGGTTGTTGCCTGCGGTTGCCACATGCCTCAACACAGAAATGTATACATGGTTAATGTGGATGTCCTAACTTTTTCATTCTGTATTCTGTGAGAATTTTAGCAGGGAGAAGAGAAAATTCAGTCTGTGGACTGATTTTGAAAAAACACCCAATCTGAAGCCCTTTCTCCCTTTATTTTGATTTCTGAAGTGGAGGCGTATATTATATCTTGGCGCTGGAATAATAACTATGTTTTCACTTTTTTTTTTTGTGCTGCAAAAATGATTTGCCTCCACCTCTTTCATCTTTCTATCTAAACGCTTCGCCTCAGCTCATATGCAGAGGATGACAGGGAGCCTTCTGAATGCCCCCGCCTCCCTCTCCAAAAAAATAAAAAAAACTATAATGTGCATAATGAGACTGAAAAGCAGCAGCAGAACAGAAATGAATCCCGCAGCAGAAGCTTTGAAATTTCTGTCCTCAACCAGATTCTCATGGGCGGCCAGCCTCCACGGTACCAACCCCATTAGTGGAGGCTGGTTTAAAAAAAAAAAAAAAAAACTAAAGTGGCACCTTCTTGGCGGCTGGAGAGAGATGGAGGAAAAGATGGAGCTACTTTTAAAGTGCTGTCAGGCTGGAGAGAAGATGGACGGAGTGTAGTTAGACAGCCCCATATAAGAGGATGGAAGTCGGTGCTCCTGAATGGCCAGGCTCCCTCCTCCAGCTTTCACTCTCATATCTCTAGGAGTCTGACTGCTTCAATTAAAGATCTGGGCATCCCTCTGTGGACTTCACAAACGCGATACGATGATAGACCCTGTGTGTGTGTGTGTGTGTGTGTGTGTGTGTCCGTCTCTTACTGTAGTTACAATCAGAGGATTGCTCGAGCCCTGAGCAGCAGAGAGCTTTGTCTGGCGTCACCGCCACACTGATGTGCTCCGGAAAACCGTTGCTGCGTTCATCTGGTTTTAAGTCCTAATGTTGCAGAAGTTACGCGAAGTGTTTTAATGCTCTGAGCATCTACACAACGCACTGATAAGTGTTTAGACACTTTCTTGAGCCTTTCCAGGAAATGACCTTGTGCCGTCGCGTCCACAACCTCATTCCAGACGGGTTGGAGCGAGGCAGCTGTTATTGTCTGCTTGGCCTCACCTCCGCTAATTAGTGACTGAACTGAACACATGCGTGAAATTCCTTTTTGATTAGCAGATCCCTGTGCGTTGCACCACTACAGTCTATGGGTGCAGCTTGATAAGCAAGCTCTTATCTGCAGTTTTTAATTCTAACGCGGGAGTCTGAGGATTGCTTTTGGAGCCGGCCTCTAGTGGCTGTGAGAGGAACTGCAGGTTAGGCTTCACTTTTCAGGCCTGGGGGGTTGCCATCCTCTGCAGACTGATCGTGCTTGCTGTTGCACATCAGTATAAATATAACGAGCATTAATTCTTAATGAAAACTAAAAATGTGATTACATTTACTTTTAGATAAAGCTTATAGTTAGGGCTTAGTTATGCTGCAATAGGTTTAGGCTTCTGGGGGGCTTCTTATAATGTGCTGGGCATTTCTTCTCCACCCACCTCCTTTCACTCCCCGTGCATTTATTTGCTGCTGCTGCTGCATGTCATTAAATGTTGTCTCTGCTCTTCTTTCTCTCTTCTCTGTCCCCTCAGCCCCCAGCTGGTCAAGGCAGATGGCTGCCCCTCCCCGAGCCTGGTTCCGCCGGAGGCCTCTTCCTGTTAAAAGGGATTTCTTCCTTCCCACAGGCGCCGAGTGCTTGCTCATAGGGGATCGTCTGGTCGTTGGGGTTTTCTGTCTAACATTACAGGATCTTTTCCTTACAGCGTAAAGTGCCTTGAGGAGACTTTCGTTGCGAATTGGCACTATATACATAAAAGTCAGTCGAATTATAAGCATATGGTAGACTTCCTGTCATGTGGGTGCACTCACCTCATCCAAACAGCGTTCATACTGCTTCCTCTGGTTGTCGTTTTCCAGCGACAGAGCCGAGTTCTCCGCCTGCAGAGGCAGAACGCACAAAGGTAAACTTTATTAACGATTTCTGAACACTGCAAGCTAAATTAATGCAAACGCGCAGGATAGAACGTATAGCTACTTCCAGCAATGTGAGCTCCTGATGCTGTTTCCTCTGAGACGGAGGGACAAATAGACATGTAGACAGCGAGCTATCTTTCTGGATGGGAAAGGTTTTCTCCCTGCAGCTCTCCGGGATTTGTTGATTTCACTGACAAATGAATGATGCTTCAAATTTAAAGCTCAATCCCACTGACCCTCACTGTGTCTGTGAGGCTGACCTGAGGCACCTCGGGTGTAATTCAATTACCGCCAGAGGTTTTCGACCGACACCATTCTGGGAACTCAGCAGGTGGTTTTCCACTGAAATGATTATTCTCGTAAATCTTAAAGGCCGGGGCTTGTTTTCACTTAAAGTGCTGTGGGCGACTCCTTTGAACAACAAGCTCACAGGAGTCAGAAAGGCGAAGAAGAACTCGTCCTACACAGTTCAGCACCAACTCTGTCCCAGTGCAACAGCCTGAGATAAACAGCAGCGCTTCAGCTGCTGAAAAGAAACTGATTAACACCTTCAGACCACTCGATAAAACACACGAGGGTACGCTTTCCTCTGAATCACTCCTGGGAAGGAAACTTTGGATGTTTAAATGTGTGTTAGGTAACTTTTTTTTTTATGTTTTGAACTCTTTTTATTGCCAATCTCTGAACAGATCCTAATGTATCCTAAAAAAAAAAAATGAGACCTTCCCCGACTCTATTGGTTTCCGCCGACAGCCTGTGGACTCTGTGTGAAGGACTAGAGTGCAATTTTCCACACAATTTTCAAGGAACGTGTGATGTTTATCCTCCGAGCGCCTCAGTGACTCCTCACCTTCAGCATCAACAGTGAGCCACACTAGCTAATGCTATTTTAGAAATGGAGTCCACTAATCATTAATGTCACCAGCCGTTTGGCTCCCAGCTGGAGCTGCCTGCCGCCTCACTTCCCAGATATGGACAAAAGTATTGGGCCACCTACACATTACACCTAAAAGAGCTTTTATGACATCACATTCTAAATCCACAGGCATTAATATGGAGTTGGTCCCAAAGGTGTTGGATGGGGTTGAGGTCAGGACTCTGGGAGGGACGGTGAATTTGGGGGTGTTGAAGGGGGTGTAATGTATACTTCATACAAATAACGACTTGGGCTTAAAGTGTTTTGCAATCGTTACAGTCCTAATGTCACAGTCTAATCTAACTGTAAAACAGTTAAATGTGAGCCAGCCTTGAAGCCACCAGACCCGCTGCAAACAGCAAACAAGAATAAACAACTAAAACCGAGCCAGTGCGCACAGCTGATCAAAAACATACCGGATTATGCACAATATTTTAACAGCACAGCATGACACAGTCTCACATGTCAGGCACACAAATTCATCATGACACAAGGGAAAAAATATGCCAGTCTTGCAACTATGAGGTCCCTTTAGAAAGTCAAGAATATACACAGCTCACCAGAACCCAAAAAGACACAATATTTTACCAGCCCAAAAGAGTAATTTGCACATCATACAGTACAGTCAAATACCCATTTGCAGCGAAGGTATTCGTGTGAAATTACCATTCATAATAATCCACAGCTTTGCCCTCATCTGGATGCTGCAGACATAATACTCCAAATGTGGCTTAGCGCTCAGAGTTTTAGGCAATAAATTTACTCACGAGGGGCTCCGATGTCCAAAGTATTCAAAACGTCTGTGAGGACAGGTGTGCAAGTCTCTTTTGCATCATGGTAGACTGTAACCAACAGCGAGTTCAAGAATGATCACTCGGATGGCTACTGATATCAGTAAACACAGGGACAACTGCAACAGCCTCTGTCAGAGTGGTATGGACCTCTTTAATCCGCTGGTCCTCCACTGTGCTCTTTTTAGGACGATCTCGTGCCATTGTGATGCTTGCGACAGCTGAGAAAAGTATTAGCTTATCCTTTATGAATGATGCACCATTTCTAGCTACTGGTGACGAGGCTATGTAAGTATTTGACTGTGATGCTTGGCGTTATTATTAGAAAAAAATTATTATTCAGTATTGTTATTTATTTATCACAACTTCATAAAGCATGCATTTCACAGGAATAATTAACAGGAATATTTAAGCGTTTTAGCACACTTATGTATCTAACTTTTGCATATGGCAGTGGGTGCTGCAGCACCTCCAGCATCCCTACTCCCCACAGGTGTGGTTTTCATCACATTTGACTGGAACTTCCATTCATGTTTTCTCTTTTTCTCTCATTTAGGTAGGTAAATGAACTGAAGTGGTACTTATTACACACTTTTCTACCCTGACTAAGCACTCAAAGCACTTTTTACTGCAAGCCTCATTCACCCATTCACACAGTGCTTCATTCTATACCATTAAGCGCAATGAATGCACACATTCACGCTCTGATGGATGCATCGGGAGCCATTTGGGGTTCAGTGTCTTGCCCAAAGACATTCTGGCATGTAGCCTAGGATCAAAGAAGCCAAACCACCGACCCTCCTGTTGGAAGATGACCTGCTCTACCTCCTGAACCACAGCCATCTGGGGCTTCACAGTAACTGCTAGAGGCGTTTCAAAGCCAACTGACAAGAACTGTTTTTAGAAGGACTTTGGGTGAAGTTTTTGGATCCGATAAGGAGACTAGATGTCATCCCCTCAAAATTGACCACATGATGTCTCTAGAGCAGGGGTGTCAAACTCGAGCTTGACACCCCTGCTCTAGAGGAAAACCTCAGTACTATAGGGATGCATCCCCGGGGGACAATGAACAGCAATCGATGTAGCAGCAGTGCCATCTTGTTACTAAATTGTAGGACGTTATCAGTAGAGTACACCCCACCATACAGCTGGAATTTCGTTGTCTATTAATGTCTTAGACATTAGAAGTTCATCATTATAATTGAGCATTTCAGATATCCATTTCAATTCAATTTAATTTTTGTTTTTTAATGGAATAAACACACAAAAAACACAAAATAAATGAAATAAAAAAGAGAACAAAATAAGAACACACACAACTCACCCTCCCCCCAAAGAGACAACTGTACCAGTGTCTCCACAGCAGGGATTGGTAACGTGTGGTACTAACATCTTACATTGATCAGATTCACAATAATCTCATTTCCAGAAGAACTGAGCCGTCAAATAAATTTATACATGAGATTTCTTAACACAGTTTTAAATGTACTAACTCCAGCTGCTACAAACACTTCACTCACACTGAGCCATCTCAGCCTTCAGCAAAAATCTCATAGCATCATTATAAGCTGCATGAAGTTTCCATAATCTGATGTCATGTTCCAGGCAATAAGCAGAGCATAGAGCAGCACTACTAGGACTAAAAAGATCATCAGCATACATAATATGATTTGCTAACACAGTCATGCACCCAGTTTCACAGGCTCTCAACTTCTTTCACAAAAACACCAACAGGAAGATTGAAAAGAAACAGAGACAAAATCTCATCTCGTCTAACTCCATTACTCACCCCAAAAGGGCTGAAATGTTGTTGCCACATTTTACTTGAAACCTCTGGCTGGAAGACCAGTAAGCCAAAACTCCCACAATGCATTTCAGAACTCCTCTGGGTCAGTTTAACAAATAACTTCAAATGCTTTGGAAGCATCAATAAAACACATAAATCCTGATGAATTGTGATTTCTCTCTGTCTGTTCACAATTTCCTTCAAAGAATGCATACACAGATCAGAGTCATATTTAGCCTTAAAGCCAAACAGGCAATCAGTGGAAATAATAACCATACTTACTCTACCCAGGAGAATTTTTTCTAAAACTTTTGGCATTATACTAGCTAAAGCTACGGGTCTGTAATCATCCGGACTTCCTATCTTACAAGTTTCATCCTTAACAATCGGCACAAATAGAACAGAGAACACTGAGTCTGGTAACAAGCCATGGATCGTTGTGCCAGTGAAACAAATGGAAGGCAAAGGAACTAGCCTAATACTGGCATGTTTAAGATGTTCAACAAAAATATGACCTCACCCACACGCTTTATTATCTGCAAGCTCATAAATAGCTTGAAACACCTTATGTGACGCAATGACCATTACTGTCAACACCGTCAACCTCATACAGCTCTCTCTGAACACAAATAAAGAGCTATAATACTTCTAATAATTAATAATTCCTTCTACAGTGTATGGGAGTGATATGTTACAATTATTAAGAGCTCTCACTTCGTTCCAATAACCTGTGACACCGTTATTCAGTCACTTCTCAGCCAGCAGATCAGCTCTAATAGCCTTTACAAATAAAACAAACAGCGTATTTATACTTGCTTAGCATTAGTGAGCATCTCATGCTCAAACACAGACCCCTGCCTAGGTCTACCTGCTAGAACCCATGACCCAAATGCTCTGTGAGCGTCAGCTCAACAGTCTGCTACAAAGTCAATCCAAGCTGGCGTGATGTTACGTGTCTCCTTTTTATGCTTGCAGTAAGGCTTGGCATTTCTATTTCAAGGTTTTGTGCTGCTATTATTAAATTAAGTCCTATTCACAGAGTAGCAACAGCTACAGTATAATTGGTGGGTGTGCAGCTCTCCTCCCTCCCCCCCCTCTCTCTCACACACACACACACACACACAAATATCCCTCCACCTGTGCACAGCAGAGTGGAAGCACTTAACAGCTGTCCAAAAGAAACAACAAACCCCAGCTTCCCTCCAACCTGCAAGGACGCTGGTTCTGTTGAGTCACGACCATAGCTCAGACTCATAAAAGGTCAACACAAGGCAGAAATTTCCTAATTTTACTACCTCCAAGAGAATATTTGGTTCAGGTTTACATAAACCCATCACGCCAGTCCATGCAGCTGCAGTGAACCGCGTGGAGATTTGACGTCACGGTCACAACCGGAGTAAGGCTGGCTCCCGTATAATCTCCAGTCAGACGAAACACGACCAGAGGGCGGCTCAGTAAGGAGGAAGACAGAGACGACGGTGCCGCCGATTGGACACTGCTCAGATAATCCAAAAGAAGAAATCAAACTGCAAAGCTGTGATTGGTTACAACCCAGAGAGCCACTGGCTGAGAAGATAGACAACACTAAGAGCTGCTTACAACAATAAGGCAAAGGGATTAGCGAACTGTCACTGAACGTCAGCGGTCGATTAACAAGGCTTTGTGGAGAGGCACCAACAGAGCGCTTTTCTAATTTAATCTTGGCTCGGCCCCTTGTCTCGCTGTTACGCTGTGGCCACTCCCTCTCGGTTGCGAAACGATGACCTGCAGTCACGGGGGCACAGAGGAGTTTGTGCCTGGAAGGCTGGTCGGATTCCTAGACAGTTCTTCCTGAATTGATCAGAGCTACATGCCAGCACTCTTCTACACTATATTGCTACCTTCCACAACCACAGCCTGAGTCTAATCCCAAAACAAACCATCAAACTCCATTTGTTCAATAAAAGAAGAACTCACAGCTACCGTCGCCAGCTTCTGCGACCAACGGACTGAGTGAATGTGCGAGCACGAGGTGGATGCTGTTTATAACAACCTCACCTGGTGATTAGTGCTGATGAATTATGCAGATGAGAGTGTGGGCAGTGGTGAAGAGGCTGACGGAGACACAAAGTGAAGGGCCAGGAACAATCTCCCAGAGTCACTAGTAGAAAATGGAAACTGTGGCAGGCAGCCTGAGAGAGAGGTTTATTGGTACAGTTTAATAAAAGCGCACTGTGAGATCACAGCAAGTGGCAAGCCCACATTAGCATTTGAAAAGCTTTTCTCACTATAAATTGACAATCAAGAAAAGGGTGGCTGCTGGGGGGAGGTCTGAATGGACCACTGAGCAATCAAAGGGGGCCTAACAACTTGCTACAGTATGAATCATTCATACTTGTATTTTATGTTTTATAAAACCTGCAAGTATTTCTGTTTCGCTTTTCTCTCACTATTGAGGGGAAGGTCAAGACCTCAGAATTAAACACGCCTGTTGTCAGGTTGTCTCTGTGCTTTCCCTAAGTCTGTTTCTGATCTCCCAGCCTAGAGTATAAGAAGCAACACTGTGCAACCACATCCTCACAGCTGAACTTCTGCTGTCATGAATAATCCAAGATGTTCAACGTTTTAGGTTTTCTGTACTCAGATGAAGCAGCCCATGAAAGATAAGGTAAGGTAGGGACGGGGGAGCAGCTGCGAGCTCTCTGGCCCAAATACAGAACTGACTGGAGTTTAGTGAGATGAAGGCTTTAGGAGATTCCTCCACACATGAGCCCGCTCTGCAACAGTTTAGTTTAGGATTTTTACAATAGATTTACATCATGTTGATCGGACAGGATATTTCAAAGTACTGTAAATATTTTACGGTGAATCTCACATTAAAGCTACAGTATGCTCACACTGATTTCTAGTACTAACCGAAACGTCTCTTTCAGTAAAACTGAGTGGTAAAACAGATCAACCACACACACACACACAACTGATATTAGATGCTGGGAAAGCTGACACCTGATAACCATGTTTGGTCTGGAAATTCGACATACAAAATTTCCATTCCATGTTTCTTTGGACCAAATATGGCCTAAAGACTACTGGATTTTTGGGGCTCCTTCAGGATTTGATAGTTGTAAGCTAAAAATATATAACAATCTATCACCTGTTTGTAATTTTTTTTCAACCAAAACTGATGCTTGTCATAAATCTGACATTTGACTTTCACAGGATTATGAACAAGATAAAAACTATGCTGTACCACTGACAGTGTAAAATGAACTCCAGTCTGAGCTCTTTGGTGAATAAACTGTGTAAACAGCTGGGTGTCCACCACAGGAACTATTTTACTCTGAGACTGGGAACCTTTGGAGGGACTCAGTGTGTTTCCACAAAGTCCATCAGTGGGGCTTCCAGAAGTAGTGGGACTCACTAGAGACCCCACGATACCATATCATCATGATATTTAACTCACAATATGATATTGTTGTGATTTTAAACATTTTGGGATATGCTGAGTATTGCAATAAAATATACTGCAATTCACCTCGTTTTTTCAACTGCAAATTATGTCCCCAAAAATAAACTTTGTCAGTATTTTTTATCTAATAACATGAAGTCCTCAGTCTGTTCCTCTTGTTTCAGTCATTTTTATTCCCACAAAATGGGAATGTCAAGCAGACAGACTGAACACTAATTAAAACCTATCATAGATGACAGAATAACTGTTTGTATCACAATCTCGTTGAACTTAATGCAAACGTGTGGTATACTGTACCGTGACATGTATTTTGAACAGCACAGATAGTACAGTGAAAGTTCTGCAGCCCCTTCAGCAATGAAGAATTTGAAAATGTACGTGAATTACGTAGGTGGATCGGGGAATAAACCATTTCATTATGCTAGTACAAAAACAGTCCTTTTGTATTTGTAATTTTTATAACAGGATATCGATATTTGGTATGCCTGTATCGATACAATAATGCCACATGAAATATAGTGAAACAATACCGTATGGATTTTATTCTAGCTTCCAGGTGAGCACACTTCCGACTGATGGTGTATTTCAGACTGTTTGTTTCCACGTTAGGTCTAAAAGACTTATTACTTTAAGTCCAAGTACCTTTGGCTGCTCCCTTTATTCTCCCCAAGGTCGCAACAGTGGAGATTTTACACCGGATGCCCTGCTTGACGCAACCCTCCATGGTGGGAGGGGCTTGTGTCTCCACTTAGAAATAAACCAGGGCCCTTTCACTTGTAAGGTGAATGTACAAACCGCTACACTATGTGATTCTATGAAAGCACCTGCTAAGCAGTAAATAATTAATGACGTCTTCTGTTTTATCCCTGCTTACTAGACCAAAATGAAGTAGTCTGTTGTGTATTTACAACAGCAACAGGCTAATCTTCGGGGGAATTTTAGTAAGACCATATGTGGCAACTAACTTACGAGTTGTTTAACCTAGAAGAAAAAAATTAGACTAATCGACGAGTCTAAGCGTCACAAAACGCTTAAACTGAACACAATATAAAAGAAAGGGTTTAACACTGACAATAATTCAATAACTGATTTGTGGTTTTGTTGCTGAATTTTGCACACACACATTGTCAGATAATAAAAGTAGGCGAGTGATATTTTGCGCAGCAATACTATATTGCTACAGGGATACCAAATATCAATATATTACTAGATAATATATACAGACAATATACAACTTTTCAGTACTAGAATAATCGATACAGTATCGCATCGCAATATTTTGTCTAGCAATATTGTATTGATACAGGCATACCACATATCAATATCCTGCCACAAAAATTACACATACAAATAGGATGTTTTAGTACTAGAATAATAAATAATTTTTTTTCACTCCATCTATGTATATTTTTACATTTTTGAGTCACTGAAGGGGCTGCAGAACATTTGCTATACAAGCTGCACTGTTCAAAATACACGTAAAGGTACAGTATAGCAACATGTTTGCATTCAGTCAAATTAGAAAGGGCTGTAATACAAACTGTTTTATTTGTCATCTATGACAGGTTTCAGTTATAGTGTTGGTCAATCTGACTGTTTGCCAATCTCACGTTGCAGCAATAAAAATGACTGAAGTGAGAGGAACAGACTGAGAACTTTATCTCATTAGATAAACAGCATTTTGGCCGCTCTGCTGTTTTTTGGAGCCAGGAGTTACCTTCTTTGAATGTAACAGTGGAAAGCCAAGTTATCAGAGAACGCTAGGTAAGTTCTAACCAAGCCGCAATCATAAAATTGCAGGCATGCTTAATTAACACGGTCAAAAATTCACATGTTACAACCTAAGCACCAGCTTATTGGCTGGTCTGTGCCAGGCAGCAAGTCATGACATTAGTCAGAAAATCTATCAAAAATTATTCAAAAGCCACCACCTGTCAATCAAAGCAACCACACCCACAACTCCAGTATCCAGCTGGATGAATTTTAAAGAAATTTACCTTCCACAGAGACATTATGAAAGGGGGGGGGGGGGGGGGGGACCCAACACCAAAA
>VUQH01012008.1:30698-46139 GCA_015106775.1 Etroplus canarensis
TGAAGTTTTTTTACTGTAAAGAAAAAAAAAAAAAAAAAAGGAAGGTTTCAGGCTGTCTTGATGCTGACTAAGAACAATGATTAAGTAACAGTTCCACTGACATGTCAGCAGTGCAGCTGCATTATTTATGGCTGCCATGTGGGTTTACAGTGCCACGTCAGAGATGTAACGCCTGATCCGGCTCAGGATCCATCACAGTTTCAAGGTTATTGTAATATGTATTATTCTGTCTCTCTTTGCTCTCCTTTCTGTCTTCTCTTTCCCCTCAACCCCCAACCGGTCAAAGCAGATGGCTGCCCCTCCCTGAGCCTGGTTCTGCTGGAGGTCTCTTCCTGTTAAAAGGGAGTTCTTCCTTCCCACAGTCGCCAAGTGCTGCTCATAGGGGATCGTCTAATTCTCGGGGATTTCTCTGTAATAACGTAGGATCTTTACCTAACAGTATAAAGTACTTTGAGGAGACTTTTGTTGTGAACAGGCACCATGTAAATAAAACTGAATTGAACTGAATGTGTGAGGTACAGAAAGAAAGAGAAACGTTTTCTTGATATCAGTTGGTTGTAATGCACAAAATAATGAGAATTAAAATCCGTTGAGAAGTCAAGGAAGTTCATACACAGTCATATCCAGTACAATGGTCCTGGATCTTGACCGCCCCTAACCTTGTTAAAGACATTATTATGCTATAAAAACCTAATACTGGCATTCATGTAGAGATGTCAGAGGCGCACGTGCAAACAATCCAGACCAGTTCTCTTAGGAGCAGCAATTCTTGTAGAAAATGGAAAATGAGACCCTGACCTTGAACACAATTTGGGTAAAGACCCACCAGGTCTGGAATTGGCTACCTTTACTTTTTATTTTGACCAAATCTGTCTGGAGCCCAAAATATATTTAAAGTGAAGGTGGCACAGACGGTCAGATATAAATGAGTCTATCAACAATAATAACACATGTAAATTATTAAAAACTTTCACCACACACGATGACTCTGCAGTGACTGTTTGTCATTATTTGGTACTTTAACTTGACTTATTTTAACATTTTCATCACATTATCATTTTGTGTGGTATCTACAAAATTCTAGCACAAAGCGATGAAAATTCTTTACTTTTCAAATTGGCTTTAATAAGCAAAACATAATGATTGTGAAGCAGAGAAGTAGTTTTCCTGCTTATAAAAATCTTTTTAGAGTTTTCAGCCTTTCACCAAAAAAAAAAAAAATCTCTAAAATGCATTTTTATTGACCAAATAACCAAAAGTAACAGGACAGCTTAACAGATTTCAGTAAGAAAGGAAACACAGACTCTTTGTGTTAACTACATGAAAGACCTACTGTGCTTACGTGTACATACATTCACCCCAAAGGCCAATTCTGAGCCAGCACAAACACTGACATATAGACCTACTACGAAAGCCACTTCTGGACCTACCTGTTGTAGAAAAGTAATCTAATTAAAAAGAGCCTACTGTGATATTTATCCTTTTATACTTTTCAGGATATGCTGGTGCTCTTCTTTCGGAAGTGTCCTTGCACATGACTTTTTTTAGTGCTTTCCTGCAGATCAAGCATACTGTTGTTTGTTAGTTTACTGGTTTTGGGAACGAAAGTAAACAAATTTATCTAATTTTTTTGTCAATGTCACAGAGAATTACTTGAGATGGGCAAAAGAGCCACAGGTTCAAAACCCCTACATTAGGTGATAACTGTGTGCAAGTTAGGAGTTGTGCCGATGGACGATGATGTCAATGATCAGCGATAATCAAAGTGATGGCGATAGCTCGTCAATGAAGGCAATTCTTGGCTCATTTCTCCACTGATGCATTAAATTATGATTTGCATTATTATGAGATTCATAATGAATGGAATTTGCCTCACTAGAGTTTCATGTCGCATCTCCACAGGTAAGAGTCACTTAAAACACAGACGTGTCCGGCCACGCCTGGGTGGACGCACACAGTTCAAGCTCGGACTTCAGCACCCTTGGAAATTTCCGTGTGTGACTGTGTAGCGGAGACACTGATCGACACTGTCATGTGATGATGACACTGGTCATCATCACATGACAGAAAACAAGAGGAGGACATTACTGACTGTTGGATTGATTTTTAAATAAAAGCATGACATGACTGTGCATTTGCAGACGCTTTTTATCTCGTCTTTGGATTTTTGTTGGTGAAAAACTGTGTGCAGGGGGGTGCACAGTGAAGAGCGGAGGACAGGTGAGCCTTTTTACACAGACAACAACAAACTGGATGATATAGTAGAGCTATAGGGCTGAGGTAAAACAAGAGAAATCAAATGTGACTTTTTACTCTTTTAGCTACTCAGCAGAGATCCATCCACTTGTGTTAATTGCATTAAAGCTAAATAATTTAATGTCGCCTGTCAACATGTAAATGTCTCTTCATTGCTGGAAACGAGACACTCCCGCTGTGTGCGATTCTCACCTGCCTTGTTGAGTTTTTGTTGCGTTTGGACCTTTATACGTTATGGGAGGTGGATGGCCGCTACCCTAATGGGTGCACATTACTGTCTTCACCTAGAGGCGATGCAGTATGTTATCGGTGATGTTAGAGGGACAGTAGGACGACTGGACTTTGGAGCATATCGCCCAACCCTAGCGCTAAAACCTGACCAATACTCTAGAACAGGGGTGTCAAAGTCGCGGCCCACGGGCCGCTTCCGGCCCCGCCCCTACTTCCGGTCGCCGATTCAATGTCAAAAATATCATGTAATTCGGCCCTTTAAAGCGCCACATTACAATTATTTAATTCAATGAGTCCACATTTCATTACATTATAGTTAAAGGGCCGAATTACATGATATTTTTGACATCGAATCGGCAAACGGAAGTAGGGGCGGGGCCGGAAGCGGACCGTGGGCCGCGACTTTGACACCCCTGCTCTAGGAGAAGTAGCGATTCTTGTGAATTGTGGACAGACGGACAAATGGTTAGGCTTCAATTTTCTGTATAAAACATGAACAAAGAGGGGAAAGTAAAGTACCCAATTTCTTCTTTAATCACCTAAATCTGACAGAACTAAACACAAACTTATGCAAAATGCCAGTTCACCATTATCAGGCTCTAATTATATTTATACAAAGACACAAGAGTTGTAGTGATTTCAGGATTGGAAAGTCACTTGAGACCTCTGTGCAACACTCCCTGAATGCTTGCTCAAAATTGATTCCTTATCCCGTTTTAGGAAGCAGCATGAGATCTGGCTCCAGACTCCAGCAGCTGTTCAGAGCGAACGAGCACAGGCCTGGGCCAGTACTGTCAATCTGATTACACTCCACTCCAGTCTGGCTGCCTGCACCCCTTGGATGCAGCCAACACTCCCACAGAGTCTCTTTTGTGGAGGGGAAAAATTAAACATAAACACGATCCTTCCTGGAAAAACTGTTGCTACGTAACTCCAGTGCACCAATAGATAATTGAGTAATTTGCCTTCATTCAAATGAGCCCCCACATGGTCAGACAATTAAGAATCTGGATTGCCATTATTGCTGTTAATTGATGTGATTCCCAGATTTTGAAAAAAAACAAAAGCACTTCATTGTGATCTTGTTGTAGCAGTCATTAGGGTTTTAATTGGACTTGAGAGGGCTGCAATAAGGAGATATTATGTTTTTATATTATTGCTGCCTGTAGCTGCTTGCAAGCAATTGGAATCAGACCCTCCTCCTCCCTCTGTCATTAGGCTCCACTGGATCCATGCTTCAGCTGCAGCAGCCTTCCGTATTCATACAGAAAACACCATCCAACTCTCTTTTTACCTCTCCAAAAGAAGAAATATAATCTGAGCTGGCTTTACACCTAGCCCTTGAGCAAAGCATGCCATGAGAGCTGGCCTTCATTCAGGGAAAACATACTAAGCAAACAAGGAGCTGGAGTGGAAACAACAAGGCAGGGTCTGTGTTCGAGCGTGAAACCTTATCGCAAAGAGTTACGTGGGTAAAGCTTCAAATAACTTTTATGGCAGCACTACTTTAAAACAAAGCATCTTCTCGAGCCAAACTCTTCAAAAGCGACACAACAATCGATCGTAACTCTAATCCACCCACCGTTTGCTTCCCGTCACGGCGCTTTCACAACGCTAAAGTTCACTTACAGAAAGAGAGGAAATGCATACCATGTGTCAGTCAGCAGAGAGAGGTGAGCTTGCCGCCGCTGCCACTTCTTGGTCAGACTAAACCTGGTACGACGAGCCACTGTGCTCAGCTTGTCTCTCTCTCCCACACACACACACACACACACACACACACACACACACACACCAAACACTAAAGGGAGGAGACAAGCAGCGAGAACAAGCATGCAAGAGAATTCAAGCCTCCCTCACTCTTTCCCTCTTTCCTGCTCTTTTCTCCTCTTCTCATCTCTCAGAGTCTTCAGTAATTTGCTTGTTGTCCTACTCCGTAACGGTATTACATCACTGGAATTTTTTTAACTCTTCCACTCCTCCTTATCCTTCCTCAAAAGCACTCGTGATATTCTCTCGTTATCTCCCCATCAATCTTTGCTCTAAACTACTTGGTCCCCTCTGTATTGACCTCCTGTCGGGCATTCAGATGACAATATGACGTTTTAAACATGTTTTTCCGCTCAACATCATCTGACTAAAACGGAGAGCAGAGAAACACCCGCTGAACCACAAAAACAAGGAAGTAGGCTGTCTACTGTTTGTATAGGGCTGAACTGGCAACCACAATTAAAACCCAGCGTATTGAAGCAGTTATTGCAGGAAGATTGTGTATCCCCTCGAGATGGGCTACTGAAACCACATGGCCCTTCTTTGTTCTCTCGTTGATGGAGGCCATTCTGCACAAATAAACCAAAGTGACTGAGCCAATCTTCCCAGCCATCATGGAAAATCACCCCAGAGGAGGACGCATGCACGATGTAGCCTTGTTATGGCCCAGTAATACAAGCATTAAAGCACTCTACATCTACTGCGTCCATTAACCTGTTTAACTGTTTTCTCATACACTACAGAATGGGGGAAGGGGTGCATGTAGTTGAAAAGCTCAAAGGTTTGTGTTCCCTGTAGGCGTGATGTTTGAAGACCAAGTAACAAACCGGATTCAATTTGATTTCAGTTACATCTTCGGTAAGAGCAAATAATCTGTAAAACAACACTGAGCCAAATGGATTCAATGCCAGTCTCATCAGCAACCACATTTAGCCTCATCCGGCGTCTCATTAGGTCTGCAGTGTTTACTTTTCTAATGCTTCAACATCTTTGCGAGTACTCTGCCTTAAGGATAAAAAACGATGAGCGACAGGGAGTGGGATCAGAATTGAAGCGCTCAGAAATGACACTGCATGAGCAGAGTCTGCTGTGCTTCACAGTAACTGCACGTCCAAAACTCATTTGCTCATCTTTGATTTGGACTTCGCCAACTATTGCTGGCAATATCTGTCCCTACAAGTTTTCGTTTATGTCCGCATGCGAGTTGCTAACTGTTTATCTCTGTGCTGACAAGGTAGTGTAGGGCGGGTTCATCAGGTTTTTTTCTCCTCCATGAACAGTTCCTTTCTGCTTCTAAAAAAACTGATGGCAGTTTCCAAAGTCACCCAGAACAGTGAAGTTGTGGGACATAAAACCAAATCAATGAAAGATGAAAGGAGAGCCAATATGGGCTGCTAAGCGTCCCTGCATCCAGATTACCTAAACAGTCAGTGCACTTGAAATATTTTTATTATTTACTGTAAACACAAATGTTCAAAGTAATTAAATAAATAAAGTGGTCCAAACACATCTGTAAATAATAAATGGACTGGTAATTGTGCAGCACTTTTCTACTCTCACTACCCGCCAGGACCCGATACTGTGCCTACACCATGGCTCTTGACTGACTCCAAGTTAGCTCAAGATATTATCCCATAAATAAGCCTAATGACAGAATTTATATATAGATGGCAGAGAGGTACATACAGGAAAGATTACTTATATGCTTCTGCGGTGAATCTACATAGAGCCTACAATGTAGCGGCCAACGCCATTACCAGCGTTTATGCATTTGCGAGGTCTGCCTGCAGTTTCCTGCAATTCACTGCCAAGACACTAGTTGGCAGTGGGGTGCCTGTCCCTCTGTTTTCTATCCTACTTCTTCCATTACTTCCTATCTATACTTCCTGTGTTTATGTCAGACATGATGACCACAACAACAGAAATGCTACTTGAGTTGTAGCTGATAAATACTTAACAACGGACACTAATAATGAAAGAACGGCTACAGAGAAAAGAGAAGTTTATTAAAAAACTCGGCGAAGAGGCAGCCGGAAATATGTAAAAGGAAACGACACTACCAAACTGGCCAATAATGCAGTCTGCGTCAATGCAACATGTAGTTAAGATTTCTGGGCAGGTACACGTCAAGGTTACAGCAGTGGTTCTCAAACTGTGTGGCATGGAGCTATGCCAGGTGTCGCGCAGACATCCAGGTGAAAAATATTAAACCAGTAAATAGTTTTGCATGATGTGGGGGATCCTGCTTCTGAAATAAAGAATACCACAAAAAGTCTGAGCACTACTGGGTTATTGTGGGAGTTACGACACAGGGTTTCACAATGGTTTGCAGCCACAACATACCTACTATGTCGATTAAACGCACGAGTCTAAATGAAGATTTAGCTGTAGCAGTTCTTGTGAATATTGTAATGTGCCTGTAAAATGACAAATATGACCTGGAGTACAATCTGGGCTCAGGCCTATTAGGTGATCATTGTGTATAAATTTCACTAAAATGTAACCAGTACTCTAGGAGGACTAGCGATTTTTGCAAATTGAGGACAGATGGACAACTCATCGGGGAATTAGCTCAAGAGTTCTTCAGCTGGAGGAGCTAATAATTTTTATGTATGATGGTTAGGCTTCAATTCAAAACTTGAATAAGCAGACTTCGAAGAAAAAAAAAAAGTACCTGGTACTTATCCAGCTCTTTTCTTCTCTAACAGAGCACCCACCAGGACCCAATGCTACGCCTATGCCATAGCCCTAGTTCTTGACCGGCCCTAACTTGATTCAAGACATTATTATGGTATAAATAACCCTACTGATGACATTTATGCATAGATGGCAGAGGGACACGCACAAACATTCTTTTTATGAAAATTATAATCTAGATCAATACTCTTAGGAGGAGTGATCCTTATAAAAATGGATAAGAGCCCATAAAACAACAAATATGACCTTGAGCAAAATTTGGGTAGAAACCCATTAGGGGATCATTGTGTGCAAGTTTCACTAAAGTGAATACTTCAGCTGGAGTAGTGATTCTTGTGAATTGTGGTGGGATGGATATCTCTCCATGGCATCAGCTCATCAGTCTCTTGGCTAGATAAGCTAAAACTTATGGCAAGTACAGTCCACAGCTTCTTCCTCTGTTTATCTACACACTGCTGACTAGCTCTACAAAGTTACATAATGCATGAATACTATACACCGTCTATGTTAACCCAGTGTGCTTGTGCTTTTATAACAAGAGATACAAACACTGATTACTAATGTTAAGATAACTGGTAGCTTTTCAGGACCCACCAGTCAAAGACTGAGAGGATTTAAGCCGGCTTCATGTTCGTCAAACTGCCTGTCAGGTGGTCGGACAGCTCTGAAACTTTCTCTCTTCATACCTTTCTGAGGACAGAGCAGATGAGCCTGTCTAACAGTTCCAGTAACTTCCAGAATTCTCATCGACCTAACACAATCATCTGTCCACTATGTGGAAGTGAAAAAAGGTGATGGGGCTGAACTTTACCTAAGTCTCTTCTCCCATTTGCTACAAACTATTTGAAGCAATTTTCATGTGAACAACCAGGTGGAACATTATTAACGTTTCCTGGAGAGACTGACGCTATGTGCTTTATAAAAACTAAAGATGTAAAAAATTGAAAAGGACTTCTCAAACATTTCAAAATTAGCATGAGTATACAGTTATTGGTGTTTCAAGTTCTGGAAATAATCTTTTGCAGTATAATGGTGCACATGAAAAAAAGCTTTGCCCTGGTAGATGAAACTCGTAATAAGTCTTATCAGTTGCAAGGAGGCAGTCAGCACGTAGCCTGCTGGGAGAGACGCCTGTGATTCACAGCTCAGGGTTCAAAGCTGTTCACCTTGAAAAAACAGGCCTCTTTCTTTCGATTTATTGTGGTGACGGTGGATGTGAAAACCACCAATATCTTTTTCAGAAAGTGTGAAAAAAGTAGGCTCAACCAACCAACTGCATCTACCACACTTGACATGTAAAGCTCATTTGCAATGGAACACTGGCCATTATAATTAGACTGAAGAGTTCAGCAGCAGGCAGGAACCTCCCGCTGAGTGTCATTCAGTCTGCGACTTTGACAGTGCTTTCTCTAAGAAGAAACAAAGCAGCCATTTATGGTAGCGACTGGAGCTGGAGCACAAACCTTTGACATAACTGAAGAAAGAGGAAGAAATTTGGTTTTCTGGTGGCTATTGAGAAATGCCCACATTAGTTCATTGTAAAAGACGCAGAGCTTTCTAAAACTGATTTCAAGAGTTGCCAGTAACTCACAACTCGCCCCTTTTTATATTTAAGTTTAGTCACACACCCACATTAGTTATATGGAGAAAACACCCTTGTTTCTCCTTGTATCTAAATCATGTATCATTTTAGTAATGACTCTGTAAAAGGAACTTGTAGAAACAAGAAACTCAGTGTCTGAATTCTTTGTGGTACTTTAATACAAATAAATAAATGACAACACACAAATAGTAATTCTTTAGGTTGTTCTACAGTGAAAATGTGACTTCTAAACACAATATCATTTGAAGCGATTCAGGTTAACTATACTGTGTCTGTCTGATCCTTAACATGAATAAAAGAGAGCCTGTTATAATGACAATAATTTTAAAAAATGTTACATGACCTGTCAAAAAAAACTACATTAATTCATGCAAACAAAGCTATTTCTGACCAGAAAGCGCGTCTCACAAAATAAGAAAAGTTGGACCTAGGAGGACTGGCTAAGTCAGTTAAACGCTATCATCACATTTCCCAGACAAGAATTAAACCTGGTCTCAAACTAAAAGAAAAACACAATTACATTAATTAATTAAAATCCATTGAGAAGTCAAGGAGGTTCCCAAACAGTCAAATCAATGGCCCTGGTTCTTGATGACCCCTAACCTAGCTTAAGACATTATTATCCCATAAATAAACCTAATGACTTCATATATGTACACATGGAAGAGGTGCAAACAATCCAGACCAATTCTCTCAGGAGTAGCAATTCTTGTGCAAATGGAAAAGTGCTTGCAAAATGACAAATGTGACCCTGACCTTGAACATGATTTGGGTGAAGGCCCATTGGGTTATCATTGGGTACATGTTGCACCAACATCTGACCAATGCTCTAGGACGAGTAGCAATTTTTGCGAAAATAAAAAGGTGCCTGTAAAAGTGTAGATATGACCTTGAGCACACCTTTGGTGAAGAACCATTAGGTGATCATTGTGATTAAGTTTGTTTCAACACTGTAAGAGTAGAGATTCTGGTGAATTACAGATGAATACCTCATTAAGGCATCAGTCCTCTGGCTTAAATATCTAAAAATGATTGAAAATTTCCATCAAAAACAAATTTAGGGCTTAGGACTAGGCTTAATCCACGTCTGGGAAACCGAGTCTATATATACTTAGCTCTGGTATCAGTCAGTCAGATCTTGGAAACAAGCCCCAACATGAAAAACCACACATAAGGTCTAACACAATCAGTCAGTGTTTATGCTTCATGTAAACTACATCAAAACCTAAAAAGACAGGAATTATTAAACAAAATAGCAACTAAACATTATTAATCATTAATCATTATTATCCAATAGTGACAGTGCTGATACATGACCATCTCTTTCTTCCACTTTGCAAGCTTGGTTATAAGTATTTCTATGTCTTTATAATGTTCAATCATGAGATTTCTCAATCATTCTCAAAGAACAGGGGTTACACAAGTAACCTTACGTTCCTCTGTTCTTTCTGCTTCACTTGTCCTTTTCTCCGGAAAACACATCACAAGGCACTGTGTATTACTTAATAGCTCCAACAGAACATGGCATTCTGTATACTATGCAATAAATGGAAGACATTTATGAGTGACTGAATGGCTTTAACAATAGATATCTCTGTGTATAGACCTGTATACTGGATTAGTGGCTGAATAGTTATAAAAGCACCCACATATAACACGTGATGCCATGCATGATTGCAAAGACAGCCACCACCCCTCTAACTTCTAAGTATCAAAGGAAAGTATCAGAACTGTGGCTCATAGGCTGACAGCTATGCTGAGGAACAAGATACTCGACGCCATTCCGATGGGTCGTAAATTACAATGGCAAAGACTTAAATGGCTTCATTTTTATGGGCCAAACACATTGTGTGTCCAATCTATATCATGCTGCATGACCCTGCCTTTTTCATTTCCTGTGTCAATAAATTCATTGCAGGCTTCTTTACTGCCCACCCACCACCCTGGCCAAGCTAAGGCTGAGTTTTCTCTCGGGGAAGGAGAGAACAGATTTTGGCAGAAGATATTCCACTTTCTCCACTGGCACTCAGTTACACCCAAGATGCTGAAATCAGCTACTCCCTCCATGTCATCTGTAGTTTATTTATCAAGCTTTCTCAAAATGACTTTTTTGGGCGTTCATTTGTGGGTTCTGAGATTGAGGCTGCTGTGAAGCTGTGGAAGATATGCTTGCTTTTCCTGTTTACTTTAACCAGTTTGCTTTAGTGGTAACAATGTGTCTAATCAGCCTACACTGTCGCCTCTGCTCTGTCAACACCACTCTGAGTCTAAGCAGTGATGTTCAGAAGCTGAGACAGCCTCGGTTTCTCACTCCCCAAGAGAAGCCTGAAGCCAATTTTCACCTCTGGCTCTTGCAGCCTCCTGTAGCTTATTCCTCCTGTGACATTATGTGGCATTTTCGGTCTGAATACTAAAAGCCTCTAAAAGCACTGCTAGTTAGAAATCCTTCTTCTGGTGTGCTGATGTGCTGTTTATTTTGCTAATAGCTTGGACTAAGGATATTGCTTTTCAGCATATTTCTAACTGTATCATTAGCATAAAACAAATGGTTTTGAATTTTGGCATCAAAATATAGCAATGTATTACATTCTGGGCATCTACCATAAATCCATCATAGTACCGACACCAGCTTCTCAATTGCATTTTGAGTCAAGAGTTGTGGTTAGCAAATCAATTTCAGTTTTGACAGCACAACAGTATGTTTAAATGCAACTATTACTTAAGTTGATGCCTTTCTCTTGACTGTCTAAAGGCATTCTGGGAAATGCAGGAAAATCTATTTTCAAGGAGCTTTTTTCTGCTGATCACAGTCAAAAGTAAATAGCAACAACAGGACTTTTCATGCACTCCAGACGAGGACAGTTGTAATTAAAATGTTTTTCTAGTCAAAGCCTACAGTTGTAAAGTAATAGAGGCACTGCTTGAGCCTATTATTACTGCTCACCATTTTCACTTACAGTCATGTGAAAAGAAAATTCTTACAAGACTATGCAGGCATGTACAAAACTGAACACACGCCAAGATTCAATAGCCTCTACAACAAGCTTTATCAAGTAAAAGCTTTCTGTATGATATCAGTCATTGATGTGGAGGAACTTTGACTCACTCTTCTTTACAAAGCTGCTTCAGTTCATTGAGGTTTACGCATAGCTCAGCTCTCTCAAGGTCCCGCCATAGCATTTCAATCAGGTTGAGGTCTGGACTTTGAATGGGCCATTGGCACACCTTAATTCATTCTTTTTTGTTGTAGATTTGCTGCTGTGCTTGGGTGCATTGTGCTTTTGCATGACCCAACATCAGTCGATCTTTAGCAGTCAGACAGACACCTTCGCATTTGACTCTAGAATACTTTGGTATACAGAGGACTTTGTGGACGATTCAGTGAAAGCAGGTCTTGTGACTCCAAGGAAGCCCAAATCATCACCTCTCCATCTCCGTGCTGACAGGTGGTATGAGGAGTTTGTGCTGATACGCTGTGTTTGGTTTTTACCAAACCTGGTGCTGGTCTCATTTGTCCAAAGAACTGCATTCCATAAGTCTTGTGTGTTTTCAACCTAAGCTGTGCTGGCATTTTCTTTTTAGAGAGATGAGGCTTTCTGCTAGTAACTCTTCCAAACAAGCCATACTTTTTCAAACTGTTCTGTCATGAACTTAAACATTTAACACATTAACCAAGGCTTGTAGAGTCTGAGATGTAGCGCTTGGTTTGTTTGTTTGCTTTTTTGGTGTTTGACTTTAGCAGGAGACAGCAGTAGTCCTATACCTCCCTCAACATAAACGGGACAGCAGTGGAGCGGGCAAGCAGCTTTAAATATCTGAGCGCTCACATCTCTGAGGATCGAACATCGTCTGCACATATTCAAGCGCAGAGTCAAAAAGCAAGGCAGCATCCCTACCACCTGAGATAGCTGAAGAAGTCTGATGTCTCTCCGGTGATCCTGAGGACTTTTTACTCTGGTGCTTGACACAGCACATCACCTCCTGGTTTGGTAACAGCTGTGTCCAGGACATTAGAGGTACAAGATCAGCTCTACCGTCTCTAAAAGACATTTATACCAGAGCAACCAGGATCACCACTGACTTATCTCACCCCATTAGCTGCCTCGTTCAACTCCTGAAATCAGGCAAATGTTACAGAAGTATTATGGCCAGAACAGAGCGACTCAGGAGGAGCTCCTATCCTCAGACTATAAAACTTCTCACCAGGACATGCCAACACAACATTAACTGTTTATAATAATGAGGATGAATCCAAAGCATTTTACCTCACCGTCACTCACCTGCCTTTTTGATATTTATGTCTTTATTACGTTCCTACATTCATCACACAGACCACTGCACTTTACATTTAGACAGATAATTGCATTCTATTCCTGCCCATTGAACAGATACTGTTTGTAATTGTCATGTTTATTTTTTCATTTTGTTTTATATCTATTTATTCATTTTTCTCTAATTTCCCTCCAGGGATTAATGAAGTATTCTGATTCTGATATATTTCTTACCTTTAGATTAGCTTATTTTATATGTTCTTCTAACTTATTCAACTGCTGATTTTTGCACAGTCTCAGGACAGAATCCGGGTCCATTTCTTGTGCACGTGACAAAATGAATTCCGAGCACTGGGGTGAATTTACTGGAATTTCCACTCCTAGGAAGACTGGAGATATTTTAACACAAACTTCAATTCTCCAGGCCAGCAAACTGAAGAAACTACTTCTTTTATCGGGGTGGTCACACTTGCAGCTGATAGATTAATCAACGGCATTTGATTAGTAGCACCTGGCTGCTCCCCTGTATTCTCCCCAAGGGGTCGCCACAGTGGATTAATCCGCATTGGTAATTTGGCAAAGGTTTTACGCCGGATGCCCTTCCTGATGTATATATGGTGAGAGAGGCTTGTGTCCCCACCTGAAATTGAACCAGGGACCTTTCGCTTTTAATGCAAATGTGTAAACCACTACCCTACAGGGACACTACCTGGCTACTACTTATGGAAGCAGTATGAGTGTACTTAGTTTTGCGCAGAGACCTGTGAAAACATTTGTTTTCATATGACCGTATATAAAAACATTTGGAAAGAGTTGTAGTGCTATAGAGAAGTTAATTAAAAGAACAAGTTTTTAAAAAGCACAGCTTTACCTTCTGTTGTTCAGCCGATGAGTATGCTGAAATATTTATTACTACATATGAATGAGGTAACTGTGATTTTCCACTACTTTCCCTTCATGACGAGAGGAGAGAGACACACACACTCCCTGGTGTAACATAAAACGCAGTATGCATTACAGCGAAGGCATAGTGCAACGTTAACCCTTATCCAGTCTCCCAAAAAGCAGATCAAAGTGGTGGTGCAGCAGAACCTAGAGGACTTCCTGACATGCATGAGTAGAGTCCACTAAGGGCTTATTCCATTTGTCAATTTTTATGATAAAAGAAAGTAGTGAATAGAAGTAATTCTGAGCTCTGCATTTATAACCATGAATATTTATGTTGATACAGGTCATCAGGTATTTATGTGCAATCGAAAAGAAGAGGAGCAAGCGTGAGCCAGAATTTTCTTTGTTTCTTTCAAGATCTGCACAAGAACGTCAGGCTGTAGACGGGATGCGCTAATTAACACTAAAAGAAAAGGTCAGGTCCAGAGACCAGGGTGTACCCTGCCCACTGGATAATGTCAGTTAGAGGATTAGGGTTGCTGTCAAACTTCTTTGCTTCCCTGTCACAGAATGGCCAAAGTGCTATTTTCCAACATCCGTGTTGGAATCGGCCCAAAACGCCAAAATCATGCGTCCCTACTGGCAACTCAGATGCTTATCTGGAAACAATGTAGGTGAGCTGCCATCCCAAATGGAAATAAAAAGGCTATTCTGGTGAAAAGCTTTTTCCTCATTCATTTCAGTAGTTCTCTTAACTCGAAGCTACCTAAAACCCATTGTTCTAGTGCATAATGGTTGCCTTTGTGTCTGTTTATTGCTGCCTATTTTGAGCAGCAGGTTGCCGGTGCTTTCATTACAGTATGTACAATTCAAATGACAGCAGACTAGACGTTGGTGGATGTTTGAAACAGGAGGGAGGCTGGCTGCCATAAACAATCCTGAAGTGTCTCCTGACCATGAGGATGTCAGAGTGAAGGGAGAGGCGGCAGACACCTGGCGTGCTTCCCAGAGCCTTTCATCTCCGGTCGGGAGCCGTCCTCTCTACCATGGGGCCCTTTCAGGAAACAGCAGGATGAGCCGGCAACAAAATACATCCCGCAGTTTAAGTCTCACACCATCCTGACACTGTAGTCACTTATAATGTGTGATTAAGTGATAACACACTACCCAGGAAGCTCCGCAAAGGAAGTTTATGCCCAAATCCTGCAGCGGTACACATTAATCAAATTCAAATTAAAAGAAAGGTAAATATTCCAATGTGGCTTTCAAACTAATTGCATCACTGGTTTAATTATGTGGCCGCAAAAATAGACTGTGGGAAAGGAGGGATGAGAAATTAGCTCGCACTAATAACAGCAACTGAGGGTTGTCAAAACACACTCTCACTTTAAGCAAGAATCAGAGGCGTAAGAAAAGGCTTTTCAGCTCTGCTCCCATTCAGTGGCATTATGTTTTATTGTATGTTGAAGCCTGTGGGAGAGATAGTCAGCACTCTTATCGCCCCACTTATCTGCAATTATAATTGCCCTCCTACTGGCTGCAAAAATGGCTACTTAGGATTATGATTAAGGTGAAATGAGGGCAGAATGACAACACTGGAGGCTGAGAGGATGGAAGTGGTGTTTTATGTGAGGGGGTGTGCACTGGATGAGCTACCTCAGAGTTTTAGTGAGGGTATATATATATATATATATTTTTTTTTTTTTTTTTTATTATATATTAACC
>VUQH01012008.1:46159-60864 GCA_015106775.1 Etroplus canarensis
TTTTTTTTTTTTTTTTTCAATATATATCAGCCATAATCTTATCCCAAAACACTTAAACAGAATATTTAAGCACATGGTACAATTTTGTTTGTGTACGGCTCTTCAAGCTCTGAAGTGTAGTGGATTATACGTTCACCTTACAAGCAAAAGGTCTCTGGTTTGGTACCAGGCGTGGACACAAGCCTCTCTCACTCTAAAGGGTTGCGTCAGGAAGGGCAACCGCCGGAAAACCTAACCAAATTACCAATGCTGATTAATCTGCTGTGGCAACCCCTTGGTGGAGAACACAAGGGAGTGGCACAAGACATGGCCTCTCAAGCTGCTTGTGGAGTTCAGCCTAACTTTAAAATAACCTCAAACGTGCTGAATACAAACAAGAAAATACATGTTTTATTCACAAAAATCTATTTCAATTCAATTTTTATGCTAAAAAAAGACCATCACAAGCTCCTGATGAGAAGGAAGCAGCCTAAAGCCAGAAAATATTCTTCTCAGAGAACCTGGAGGCAGTTATGCATTTTCATTTTAAAAAGTAGCAGTTATTCGATTTTCAAAGTCACTGCTGATTTATCCTGCGTCGTTTAACACCTCAGGCGCACCAAGCGGCGAGCTAACCTTTCATATCTGTGGTAAGCGTTGTGTATGTGCATCTGACGTGTACTCAGCTATTCTTGTTGGTTGTATTGTCAGGTGAAAACACAACAGAGAGAACATCTGCAGCATCTGGACCCAGCATGACACCTGCAGTTTTCTATGCAACCATAAAACCCGATTTTTAAAAAAAAAGGACATTAGATTGTGAAACTCAAACAGCACTACCCTCAGCTTTCTGGCGCGCGAGTTACACAGAATGCTAACCTGCATTTCGACCAGAACAGTTACAAACAAGGTGCTGCTAGAGAGTTAAGATAGCACTGTCTACCTGAAATACCACATTCTGTGTGGCAAAGCCAGAAACAGCTGTTTGGTGCAGGCCTGTGTGCAGCCTTCACTGCTTCAGACTTCACACACACCCAGTGTGAGGAGAGGAGGAGCCCACTATAATGAGGGGGGGAAAAAGTGAGTGGATATCAGCTAAGTTACAACCCCTCATTTCTTTAGATTTTGCTTGGAAAATAGGAAGTAGGTGCAACAATTTGTAGATGAATGAAAATGGAAATGGAAATAGAGTACATAAGGCAAAACCAGAGTTTGCACAATTAACTATAAATATTTGGCATGGCCACCTTTATTCTTCAAAACAGCCTGAACTCTCCTACGCAGCTTTCTTAAGGTCGTCTTCAGGAATAGTTCTCCAGGCTTCTTGAAGGACATTCCAAAGCTCTTCTCTGGATGTTAGCTGCCTTTTTTTCTTTGTTGAGATGATAATGTTGAGGTCTGGACTCTGGGAAGGCTAATCCATTACTGAGAGTGTTCCATTGAGTGTTCTTCTATCCAGGTAGGCTTTGACTGCACTGACAGTGTGTTTGGGATCATTGCCATGCTGAAAAATGTAGACGCTGAAGATCAGATGCTTTCCAGATGGGAATACATGGTGGGTCAAAATCTGTATTGATAAGTCCATCAATTTTAACAAGATCCCCAACGCCACTGGCTGAAATGCAGCCCAAACCATGACAGAGCCTCCACAGTGTTTTACAGCTGGCTGAAGACACTCACTTTTGTACCTCTCTGACATATCGACAATGGTTTAAACCAAATAATTTCAAATTCAGATTCATCACTCTATAATACCTGTCGCCACTGAATTTTCATCCAGTTCTTGTGTAATTTGGCATACCTCAGCCTTTCCTCGTTTCCCTTCCTTAAGAATGGCTTCTTGACAGCTACCCTTCCTTTGAGACCATTTCTGATGAAGCTTCAGCAAACAGTAGCTGGATCAACTGAAGGTCCTATGTCAGGTCTTTGCTGGATTTTTTCCTACTTCTTAAGGACATGACTTTCAGATTATGTTCATCTGTTGTAGACAGTTTTCAGCCCTGCCACTTCTTCTTCTTCGCTTGTCCAGTTTCCTCAAACTTTTTTAAGGACACCCTGAGCACCATGCCAAGATATGCCAAGTTTTTGCCCAACAGTTCTTTAGGAATCACCTCGCTGGTGCAAAAATACATTTCTGGCTGTCAAATGTATTATCTTTGGCATTTTTCATAGAGTCAACTAAAGAAATGGGAACAAATGATGTGTTTTGCGACAGGACGCTAGTAACAAAGTGCTTAAAGGTAGAATTTTAATTGGGTTCTTTTTGCTTTGTTGTATGCTATGTGCAGTCACAATGCTGGCTCATCCTTTGTGTTAGGTGACTTTTTAAAGCTTGAATGATTCATAGGTCAGTGTTAGGTGGCCTAAAAACAAATAGAAAAAACCCATTCCTCTGAAAATTAGTAGGCACAAAGTCTGGACTGAAAATGAGTGAAAAAGCAACATATGTCCAAAGAAAAACTTTAAAGGCCCTTCAGAAAGCCTGGAGAACTTATGATAATATTTTACAAAGTCTGGCTCCTTGAAAAATGAGGGATGCCTTGAGACATTTGCACAGCACTGTATATTTGTGAAGGGCTAAGAGGAGCCCAGCAATGTGGACTCGTAGGAGTAAAACCCTACACCTAACTATATACATAAAGCAATACTTCAGAGTGGTGAGGAAATACAGTTCAAAAAGACAATTTTGTCCAAATACACCAGTTTCTAAGTGCAGATCCTTTTTTTAACATTTAAAGCTGGACTTGTCCCTTAATGTGACACTGTCGACCTGCAACACCCAACAGGAAGTTGTGACAGTTTTAGATTGCAGCCAAAACAAAGAACAAGAACTGTGGATAGCTGTGCCATTTTCAGTGGTTTGTTGAATCACCATTTCTGGACCACAGAAAGAGGACGTTGAAACAACACGCATCTGCATGACCTTTAATCATCTGGCGCCACAGTGGCAGTTCCGTCTGTTCACTGGTACACGCACACAGGTTTAATTGAAAGCAGCAAAATCTGTCACGGCGAGCCTGACAAGGCTGGTAATATCAGCACCTTTGGATAATTATCATGGGGATGTTTTGTCACTCAGGCCAGCAGAAAAAAGAAACCCTTTCAGATGAGACGTGGAGGTTGAGTGAAGACCACTGGTTATCTCTGATAATAAGAGTCAATGGAGTTCAAGGTTACTTGCTGGATTTCAAGTTGAGCCAACAATATATAGCATACCATTTCAATCCAAAATAATCATTAAATGCTATTTTGAATGGATTAGTTGTTTGCCACAGTCTAAAAATATAAAAGTTTCAGATACCTTATTGTCCTCATCCTCTTTATAGTGTCTTCCAGGCACTAAATTTAGAAATTTTTAAACTGCACGCCAATGCAGGAAGATACCCACGTATGCATTATGACTTACCAAAGTTATCTCAGGCTCCTGCTGGGACTCAGAGGAGGACTCCATGGTTGTGTTGACCCAGAGTCAGCCCTGTCAGCGCCGCTCTGAAGACTGCATATCTGTAAAGACGAAGATGTGTTACCACAGGAGGACATCACACTATAAATTCTTTCCAATTAGATGTTTGGAAGCTACTGTGTGTTCAGAAATTGGTCATTGAAGGGTTGAGTTCTTTTGAACCCACCCCCCTAACTCATGTGGGATGGCTAGTTTGCAAGATTGGACTTATTTTCAACATCATGCCTACTCATCTATTAAATTTCAGAAGAAACTGGCTTTGATGACCGTATAGAAGCAGAAGAAAGGCTCTCTCCTATTTTAGCCGTTGTACACTAATGCATCAGAAACCTGCTCACCGTCCTCCCACTGCCCTTTTCCACCCAAACAAGGGCGCTATAGCTCCAGGCCTTCAATAAACAGCTTGTTTCTAGTGCACGAGGGGGAGGATGGAGGATCGGTCTTCCTTTCAGTTCCCTTCCCTGGAGACTCCTGAAAAATTCATTCTTTCAATCTATCTTTTTCTGTCTGCCTTGAGCTTGTGTTCCCTATAGAAGTGTTGGAGCGTGACACTGTTTTTAACCTTAATCTATCCAGGGAAAGTTTGTGCTGGTTGCCACTTAGCTGCTCCACTGGACCAGATGGGGAGTTACTCAAGGGTACATCAGTAAGAGTAAATGTTGTAATGTACTCTATGAATCCACAGAAATATGACCCAACTCCTGCTTGTACGTTTAGTGAGGTGTGGGGCACAACACTGATATGCAATACATTATATCATGTCCTCTTGTGACACGCTATCAATACACTGATGCCTGATATCAGTGTTTTTGAAACATGCAGCTGATCTACATATCTACGCCACGACTCATCATGGCGGCATTAATCAAATCAAGGAAGGTGCAGTTACAGGAAGTCAGCACACATGCAAAAAATATCAATTATATTATAAAAATAAAACAAATACTGACACCACAGTGTGTGAATACTGTGTGGCTTTTAATTTGTCCTCGTTCACCTACACAGATATAATGTATCACGTAGGACTTGCCTTGAAATGTATAGTGCATCGCTGTATCGTGTAACATCGTATCTTGAGTATCTGTGACATCGCACCTGATATTTAAGGTAGGTTGTTACAGGAATAGTTTAGGATTTTTCCATTTGCCCTTTGTATCTCCTACCTGCTCCCATGCTGTTAGCACATTTTTAAATTCGACAGATGAAAGGGAAGCAGAAAATGTCAAAACCAGAACATCAATGATGTGGTTGCTCATGAGCAGGCCCAAACAGAATCTGTAGGTTTTTCCTTGTTTTCTGCAGTGATCCAGGGTGGAAATCTGCAGAATTATGTGTAGTATTTTTTGCTCGTTATAGTATCAACCTTCAGCTGCTCCCTTGTATTCTCCCCAAAGGGGGGTCGCCTCAACGGATTAACCCCCATTGATAATTTGGCAGAGGTTTTACACCGGATGCCCTTCCTGACACAACCCTCCATGTTACATTATCAATGATTAGTAAAAAAATAATAATATCATAATCATCGTT
This sequence comes from Etroplus canarensis, assembly GCA_015106775.1. Taxonomy (NCBI): domain Eukaryota; kingdom Metazoa; phylum Chordata; class Actinopteri; order Cichliformes; family Cichlidae; genus Etroplus; species Etroplus canarensis. Next base: position 51,129 of record VUQH01012008.1, read on the forward strand.
TCCTGAACAAATATATTGATTTGTATAAAACAACAAATCAATCAAAATTTTCTCAACATTACAACAGGCTGAAATAAATATCAGTTTACTCAAGTTTTTCAATTTAATGCTTTTAATTTCATCACAAGATTTCAGGACATGTTTTAAGGACAGAATTTTCACACTGTTCAATGTCAGAGCACCGCACACCAGACAGACTGAGAGGCGGAAATGGCAAACATTTGCCAAGCAACATGCGACAACACTTGAAACACTGTGGAAAATCTGTGGGGAGCAGTTTCTGTGTGGGCCTAATCACGAGTGATTACAATTCACAGATTACTGTAATGTGTGACGTACAGAAAGAAATGGATAAGTTTACTTGTCACTGGTTGGCTGCACTGCACAAACTAAAGGAGGCTCATAAACAGCCATATCCAGGACAATGGGCCTAGTTCCTAACCACCCCTGACATTATTATGGCAAAAATAAACCTCATGATGGAACTGATGATAAATGGCAGTGGGGTGCATGCAAACACTCATTTTATTAACATTACAATCTAAATCTATTTTCTTAGGAATAGTGATTCTTGTGAAAATGTAAAAGTGCCTGTAAAACAACAAATCTGACCTCAGGCAAAGATTGAGGGAAGACCTGTTACATGACCATTGTACACAAGTTTGATTAAATTCTGACAAATACTGCAAGAGGAGTAGCAATTCTTGAAGAAATGAAAAAGTGCCCATAAGACAGTAAATATCACCTTTACCTTGAGCACAGATTGGATAATGAACTATCAGATGAACACTGTGTCCAAGTTTCACTGAAATGATCAATACTCAGAGAAGTAGTGGTGCTTGTGAAAATGGAATAGTGCCTGTAAAATGATAGACATGGTCTTGACCTTGAGCACAATTTGGGTGAGGACCTATTAGATGATCATTGTGTACAATGGGCATCTCACCATGGCATTAGCTCACTGGTCCTTTGGAGAAAAACTTAATATTATCAATTATTATCTAAAAATATAACGTGGGCAGGTCATATATCTGACCACTGTCTTTTATCAAATTTAAATACAAATACAGACCTTAAATAAAACCGTTTTTACATGATTCATTGTTTCAGCATCTGAAGTAAACAAAAATGCCAACGTTACCAGCAAGAATCAAAGCTTTGAATTAACTAAATATATAAGTCCTGCCAATCGGTCCCTCAACAATCCCTTGCAAGGTCAACTCGTTACCTGTGTCCTGTCAGTTAAGTTGCTGTATTCACACACAATGAAAATGGAGGCCTAGCCCCACTGTTTGCAACTGTATAACCACTGTCTGTTGAATCCTCAACAGGAGTTCACAAACTAGTGGGACCATCTGTTAATTGCAGTATGCTTTTGGGGAGATTATTTTGGGTGGAACAGCTGCCTGCAAACGGTTGTTCTAAAAATGTTTTGTGAGATTACAGCAGCCAGCCACTTGTGCTGATTACTGCTGTGCTGATATTTTAATGGTGTGAACCTGTTACTAACCAACTGAACAGACTATGACCATTGTGACATGTGACAAATCATTAAGTTTCTCTGAAGCAGCACTGACCACTGATTTCAAAAGATGCCATGCGTTGACCTACCAGTGTTTTCACTAAGTTAGCTTCGCTCTGAGGTCAGGATTTGTTGGTACCCACCACAGAGGTTTTGGCCTTCCATCGAAAGTCCAGAACATCAATGACCATCCCTCACAATTTACAGGTCATTTTAATGTGTGAAGAAAAGAAAGGAGCTGATAAATTTCTCATCATTGGTTGGCTGTATTGCAAAAACAAATGACAACTTAAATCTATTGAGAAGTCTAGGAGGCTCGTACGCAGTCATATTCAGGCCTACGGCCTAGATCTTGTCCAGCTTTAACCTTGTTTAAGACATGATTATGTCATAAATAAACTAATGACAGCATTTATGTAAAGACGGCTGAGGGGCACCAGCAAACATTTACTTTATGAACACTACAATCCAGACCAGTACTCTTAGGAACATCGATTCTTGTGAAAATGGAAAAGTACACATGAAATATTAAATATGACCATGACCTTGAGCACAATTTGGGTGGCAACCAATTAGGTGATAACTGTGCGAAGTTTGATTAATTTCTGGCCAATACCCGAGGGAGAGCAGCTATTATTGTCAAAATGGAAAAGTGGGACCTGGAGCTTCAGCTCAGTTAGAGTGATCATTATTTGTAAGTGTCAGTAAAATCTGACCAACACTCTAGGATAGGGGTCTTGAACCTGTAGCTCTGGAGCGACATGCAGCTCTTTTGCCCCTCTTAGTGGCTCCCTTTTACTTTGACAAAAAAGCGCTACAAGAATATAAACATAGAAAAAACATTTAACCTTATTGACAACATTTATGTATGTATGGCATTTTAGGAACACTACAATCCAGACTGACACTCAGAAGTAGCGATTCTTGTGAAAATGAAAAAGTGCCAGAAAAATGACACATATGTTCTCAACATCGAGCACAATTTGGGTGAAGACCCATGAGGTGATCATTGTGTTCAAGACTGAGTCAATTTTGATCAATATTCTAAGAGGAGTAGCGATTTTTGTGAATTACAGACAGCAGGATGGACGCCTATTTGTAGCATTAGCTCACTGATACCCACGGAACCCACGGAAGCACAGAGATTCCTTGCAAGCTCCACACAGAAGGGCCTAAGCTGGCCGGCTGCTGAATTTAAACCCGGGCCTTGTTGCTGTGAGGAGACAGAGCTAAATTTTGGCAAATACACTGGCATTTGTTGAATAAGTTATTGGTAAGTTTTGCATAAGTTAAGAGCACGCTAAAGCCTGCTGGTATAAGTCGCAGTAAAGCAAGGTCGGCGAAAAATTTTGAGCATGTACGAATTTTCTGACGCATGGCAGCATATGGCTCATACGTCCTGCATACACGGCCATAAGTTGTAGGTAAGTTATGCGATTGTTGACACGCTTTCACACAGGTTAGTGTTAGTTACTCATAAGTCGAAATATATCAAGATACTGTCTAGCATACCCAAAACTTATTTCTAACCTATGAGTAACGTGCTTTGAACCTATGTGTAACATAGTGAACTTATCTCCAACACATACTGACATACAGTATGTAGACGTATTTAACGTATTCAGGACGACCACAGCACTTACTGAACGTGTTTCTAACTTACAGCTACCGTATAATGGTGTTTTTGCTGAGAGTAGGTGTCGGCCACGGAAGCAGCTATGATGCCACTGACAATGCCTGAGAGGAGTTGGAACCCGCATCATCTCTATCACAGAGTGAGCATGAGGGTGATGAGGGTGTGTGAGATGATGGTTCCACTATGCATCCATGGCCACGAGACTTCTGTTTGTCGAGTTTTTCTTCAGCATGACAGTGATCTTGTATTGCGATGGTGATGTTAATACTGCAAATAGGCTAGGACACGCTAAGCCTTCTTTGGTATAAGTTCTAAGTTATCGAAATGTTCTATATAAGTTACTAATACGTTGTGTATACATTCATAATTTTAAAAAAATTTCATAGTTCTGCGTATACCGTCGTTTCAAAGAAATTTTGATGCGTCTGCATACGCTGGTTAAATTGTCAAGGTGTAACAGGGGCTGAACCACCGCACCACCGTGCTGCCCTAGGCTTAATCCATGTCTTGGAAATTAAGTCTATATAGGCTTTGTTTTGGATTCAAAAGTCAGATCTTCGAGACAAGCCTCTTCCTAAAGAGCACGAATAGTTATAACGCAGTTTAACTGTGCTTAAAGGCTCTGCTTGGTCACAAACCACATAAGAAGGCAGACAGGTGGACATAAGCTCATCAGTCCTTCAACCAGATAAGCTAAAATTCACAGCAAAATGCACAGACTTCTGTTACATACGTAAATACAGGCATTTTGCTTTAACATAAGTGGATTAGCCTTACACGGTTAAACAGCAAAGGGGGATTTTGAGCCAGGAAAACCTTATGATTATTGCTGTGTGTTAACAGAATTTGAAAAGCAACGACAGACACTCCCAGTTTAGAAGGTCCCAGGGAAGACAGCACCAACTCTCTGTTTTCAACTACTATATAAAGGTTAATGATAATATTATGGTTTGCACTTGCTTGAGACCAGTAATCCAATCACAGGAAGGTCAGACTCATCAAGAAAGATTCAAACCTCTAAAGCAACAAAACAAATGCCTTACGAGGACATAGAAAGACTGCTTCAAGTAGTCTAAACTATGGAGCAGGGTTGTGTGTAGGAAATACTGCAGGCCTTTGCATGGTGGTGCACATTTTGGTTGCTTCTGAGGAATTTTATTTGACCCAATCAACATACCCACCTGCCCACATAAACCATAAATCATCACAGAGCAAAGGAAGTTTTATTTCTATTAGCATTTGGGCAACATATAGGAAGCTGCTGCCAATATTAGCCCACATGTTTCCTCATTGAGGTGACAAGAGGAGCAAAGAAGCAAAGCAGCAAAGCACCAGTAAGTAAGGCGTTCAAGAGCATCAGATAGTGCCTAATATCAGACTGAGGACAAAAGGACAGCCATAGTACGATGCCGTCACTAAATCCCTCTACCAGTCGTTCGCTCCAGTGCTTCAACAGCCTCTCGGTTCCAGCCAGCACACGCACACTTCATCTGGCCTCAGTTCTCAAGGACCTATAAAGCTGAGACAGATGCTTTCCACTTGTTGTCAACGTCAGCTTTTGACTGAGCCCAGAGCAGCAGTCACACAGCTGAAGTTGGAGAATTTTTACATAAATCAGAGAATATTTTGTGGCAGAGTGTAGGAGGTTCTTTATGATGATGATTGCTAACACTTACTGCTATTAAATAGTCTCTGAAGCTTGTTATAGGAGTGATGACAGAATTTCCCTCTGGGATACATAAAATGTCAAGCAGAGTTGGCACATTGCCACTGACTTCCATTTTCAGTATGTAGTTGATACGTTCTCAGCAGAACACACGCCTACCTTATCTTTGGATGACTAAACAGACAGCACCTCTTCTGATATCTGTTCACCTTTGCTAATATAATGCATCATTATACTAATAGTTACGTGTCCTTTCACACTGTGAATTCCCTGGAACGAGGTAGCAGTCAATACACTGTACTGGGCCACAGCTCTGAATCATTGAATTCAGGTGTTTCATTCAGTCCCATTGCCACAGGTGTATAATATCAGCAGCTAGCCATACAATCTGCCTTTACAAACATTTATGAAAGAATGGGTCGTTCTAAAGAGCTCACTGGATTTAAGGATGCCACCACTGCAACGGAGGGAAGTTCATGACATTTCTTCCCTCCTAGATATTTTACGATCAACTGCAGGTGGTATAACTGCAAAGTGGAAACGTTCAGGAAAGTTTCAGAGTGGGGTTGCTGAGTGCTGAGGCGCATAGTGCGCCAAAGTCGCCAACGCTCTGCTGTTTTGATAACTGCATATTTCCAAAGCTCCGCTGGCATTAACATCAGCACAAAAACTGTAGGTCTGGAGCTTCATGACATGAGTCAACTCCAAATGAACGCCTATGGCTTTAGAATGGGGTGTCATAAAAGCTCCTATGGGTTTAATGTTTAGGTGGCCCTACACGTTTCTCCATATAGTGTATGTATAAGATCTTGTAGCTGGAGTAATCTGATCAAAGTGGAGAACTGGGGCATCTGTAGCAAAACCCTACACTGAAACGAAATGGTGACACCCACCTCCATGCACAGTTAATCCTGCTCATGCCATCTATTACAACTACCACTAAAGAATCCCCATCCAAGTTCATTTTTGAATCAGTATGCTTTCCAGCAGCAAGTCACAATTTAGTGCCTAAGGATTATCATTTATATTCATTGCTTACTTTAAAGTTTTAAAATTGCATGCCTAATAAAGGGTATTTAGAGTCACCGATTAATAAACAACAGGCAATCCCATGACAGACAATCAGCTGTCTTCTGCTTCTATAGTCTGGACTTCCTCACACACTTTGTTTAAAATCTGCTGCTTCACACAAGCTGGCACACCACAGGCTTGTATCAGTCGGACCACAGCAGTCTGTGAGTGAAGACCTGTGAATCATTGCCAAAGATAGAGGGCAAACACACAGGGAATCCTAAACTTGTGACTTGGCAGTGGCCCCAAAACAAAGCCAGAAACACTAGCTGTGGATTGTTTTTTCCCCCCAAAGAAACAAAAAAAAAATGATGGAACTGCAAACACTAATAACCACAACCTGTCAGATATTTTACCTGAAAGATACATTATAAAAAATGTTTGATTTAAAAAACAGACCAGACAACTCCACTTGGATTGCAAACACAGCAGTGAAATATCAGGATTTTGATTGCTCACAGACTAACAGTAGAGGGTAGAGCTCTGCTCAAGGGCAGACAAGGACAGCAATCATTTCAGGATGCTAAGCTGGTTGCATTGATGTTGCTGTCCGCGCTCCAAATGCGAGACAGCTCTCCGACAGCCGGAGAGGCATATCTACAGAGGTCCGGCGGTGCTGTCGCTGCTGAGTGCTTTGAAAATGAACACCAGCGTTTAAGTGACTCATACAGGGCAACATGCTAGCTGAGAGAAAGCAGAAGCAGAAAAACGTGAGACTGTGAGCATGCTGGATGTTGGGTTCTGATATTCCCCCTCGACCACTAACCTGCCGTCCATCTAAATGCATCTGACTGAGGATTTAATCTCCCCTTCTGCACTCTCTCTCCGAGGCGACCACCAGCTTCTGTAACATTTCTGAACCAGGCCTCCCCACCCTTCGCTCCTCTGCAGCAACGATGAAGCTTTTCGGATAATCTCAACCAAGACTCTCTGACAGGTAGATTATGAAGCAGTAAATATGTTTGTTCCTGACAGCAGTGGTTTATCAAAAGGCTAAAAGCTGAAAGTTTCCATTAACAGGAATGCAAACCAAAACATCAATAATGTAGTCACTCATCTGGCTCATCATCCATCTCAATTTACTGTAATGTGTAAATTAACCCAGCCACAGGGGCCAAACGCAAGTGTACTCCTGGCACCGGTCCCAAAGTCCGGGTAAATGGGGAGGGTTGCGTCAGGAAGGCCATCCGGCATAAAATCTTTGCCAAATCCAAATGCGGATTCATAATACATGATCCACTGTGGCGATCCCTAACAGAAGCAGCCGAAAGAAGAAGAAGACTGAAATGTGCAAATTAGAGAAAGAAAGTGATATATTTTCTTGTCATGGGTTGCTTGTATTGCTCACACACACTTGTATTTTCCTAGGGGGGGTTGCCACAGGTATTGCTATGATACCCAACTGATAAGCAGCACCAGTAAGAGTAGTTGTGCCATTAAAATATGAAAAATACTGCTGCTTCACTCTACAAATTAAGAAGTATAGCTCATAACTTTTTTCTATTTTAGATTTTTTTGTTTTCGGGCAATTTAGCCTTTATTTGACAGGACGGTCAGACAGGGAGAGAACAAGGAGGAAAGACACCTAGGAAATGGTCTGGGGTGGACTCGAACCCAGACCCCTGCAGCAACGACTCCAGCCTTTTGTTTATGGGTCACCAGCTCAACCCACAGCCAGTAACTAAAATGTAAAGCAGCAGATGGACTACACCATTATCAAATCACATTTGAAAGCTTGTTCAATACAGACATTTTGAGCTCTGAACTCTGCTACACATCAGCTTCTCAGAGATAAAACAGCCCAAACAGATTGCATTCAATTTCCTGTAAAGGAGCAAACATACAGCTACATGAGAAATGGCAAACAATATTCTCAGAATAGACAGACAAAGAAAGCAGAGGAAAGTGGAATTTAAAGTTGCTCGGGCTCGTGCAATCTTCTCAGATTGGTTCTGTGATCACAGGGAGTCGTCTTTAAAGAGAATTAAATCGTGCAGATCAGTGAGTGAGGAATATTAATCAAACATGTGGGCAGAAGCAAAGGACTGCCTTGATAGGCCTCTGAGAATCCAGCCTCAGAATCACTTTTCTTCCCCCAAAGTATTGTATGATATCTTGATGCTGCACGTGTGGTAATACAGAGGCTGAAAAAAAGCAGCATCTGTTTGGTTGAGGAAAATAACAGCGACTTTGAACAGATAAGTATCAGCCACCATTTCCTGTAGCAAAGATTAAGCCTCATCCATAAACAAACCCTATTTCGTAAAGACAAGCTGCCTTAAATAGCATCTCTCTGTCCCCTTCACATTGAAGGAGCTGAAAGCCTCTTGAAGGTTTGTCTCCAGTGCATAAACCCAACTAATGAGGAAGGAAAAGAAATAAAAATAGTGTTTATACCTCAGGTTGAGTCACTCTGAAGACTTGCTCAAGAGTTACAATGTCACAATGACCAAAAATAAGCTGAAGTTCTGCTAAAAATATTCCACAGGTTAGAACTCGCACCCTCCCCTCAGACACACAATCCCAAGTGCTAAAAATCAATTAAATAGATGTGGTGTAATTAACACTCTTTAAAAAATTCTAGCTACTTAAGTAATTAGAATTTCTGTGACACTAATCGGAGTGATCTTTTAACCACTACTAAAAAATATAATTCTGCTGTACTTATTTCAAGTGTTTAAACATTAGTGTGTGCATCTGATGTCAGTGAAGCATATCATAAAGGCACGTTCATGTAAAAGCATGAACATGCCTTTCTGATAACCACAGACTGCACTAAGAAAAGTCAGAAAGGAAGAAGTGATAATCACTGACAAATCAATACCCTACATTTTTTATTTAAAGTCTCAGAGAGACAATGTTGAGGAAGCTCTGGGTTTGTAGCAGCAGCACTCTTTTTTATCGATTTGATTTAAATCACTTCAATTTTATTAATATGGCGCCACTTCACAACAAAAGTTGCCTCAAGGCCCTTTACACTGTAAGGTAAAGATCCTACAGTATCAGAATCAGACTATCAATCCCGGAGGGGATTAGAGAGAAACCCCAAACAATTAGATGATCCCCTATGAGCAAGCACGTGGTGACTGTGGGAAGGAAGAACTCCCTTTTAACAGGAAAAGACCTCCAGCAGAATCAGGCTCAGGGAGGGGCAGCCATCTGCCTCAACCGGTTGAGGGTGAGGGGAAACAGAAGAGGGAAAGCAGAGCAAAGAGAGAGAAGACGATCGATTCTGTTTTGTCACACTGTTTTTTATGCACTTCCATGTTAGGTTCACCCATCTGTGAAACCATCAATGCTGAGGTTTGCATGTTAACACAGACAGGAGTGTGTAAAGTGATGACCTTCTCACTCTGAAAGTAAAGACCTACAAAGCAAAGCTGAAACCACCTAACACAGGGGTGTCAAACTCGCGGCCCGCGGGCCGCTTCCGGCCCCGCCCCTACTTCCGGTCGCCAATTCGATGTCAAAAATATCATGTAATTCGGCCCTTTAAAGTGTCACATTGCTATTATGTATTAATTATGTATTATACATTGCTATTATGTATTAATTATGTATTATACATTGCTATTATGTATTAATTATGTATTATACATTGCTATTATGTATTAATTATGTATTATGTAATACATAATTACATAATTAATACATAATAGCAATGTGACACTTTAAAGGGCCGAATTAGATGATATTTTTGACATCGAATCGGCGACCGGAAGTAGGGGCGGGGCCGGAAGCGGCCCGCGGGCCGCGAGTTTGACACCCCTGATTTAACAGATGAGGAATGAGTCCTTATGTGGTGCAAAACTTTCACACAAGATGAACATAATGGGTAATG
>VUQH01012016.1:0-15346 GCA_015106775.1 Etroplus canarensis
CGCGGGACTGATGCTGCGGATTAACGGTTTCTGCGAACTCCGATCTTGGCTTGCTGTGTGGACCAGGACTTCAGTCCCTGGCGTCGCCTGATGCCGGTGGCCGGGGAAGAGGACATCGCGGGCGGGGTGTTGTGTTGGGCCGGAGGTGGGCCCTGGCTGGCCGGCGCTACCCTTGTATGGGGCACCAGGTCTTGGGGGAATGCTATATCATTTCACTGTGTATTTATATGTAGTTGAAATGACAAAGTAATCTAATCTAATCTAAATAAATATCAGAGACAATTTACAAGTGAAACATTAATAGACCAACAAGGAAAAAACAAATTCAAAAGCAGTGTCGCATAGCATTAATAGACATATCAAATTTAAGTAAGTGGAAAAAAGAAAGAAAAGTGTAAATATGCACACTGAGTGTCAGAGTCACTGCCAGGACAGACATATAATCAGGTTTGCAGATAATTCTGTTTTAGCGTCTCTGTTGAACAATGATGTAATCAAACAAGCCAGTGTATTCCTAGTGCCGGTCCCAAACCCGGGTAAATGGTGAGGGTTGCGTCAAGAAGGGCATCCGGTGTAAAAACTTTGCCAAATCAAATATGCGGATTCATAACACGACTTCCATACCGGATCGGTCGTGGCCCGGGTTAACAACGACCGCCTCCGGTGCCGTTAGCCAACAGGGTGCCGGTGGAAACTATGCTACTGTTGGCCGAAGACCAAGGAGGGGGAGAGGGGGAAAGTGTGTTAGGCAGAGGGTTGGTGTGAGGGAAGAGGATGCAAGGGATAGGATGAGAGGGAGGCAGATGATCCGCTGTGGCGACCCCTAACGGGAACAGCCGAAAGAAGAAGAAGTTGAACAATGATGTAATCGTGGTACTGTTTTAGATTTTTTTTATAGACTGGTGTGGACTTTCCCTCCTAGATATAAATGTGGCAAAAACCAAAGAGGTGATCCCATGCTTTTGCAGGCAGCCTTCAAATGTTCCATCTTCTGGCATCCATAGCCAGTCTGTTGTGGTGGTACAGCGCTATAAATATCTGGGCACACTAATTGACGACAAACTCTTGTGGTGTGAGGTGTTTTAATGTCGATGCTTCTTCTATGAAAATGTTTTATTCTTGTTTTATCAAGTCTGGTTTAACTAATTCTTTTATATGCTGTTTTGGTCACTCAGCTTGAAAAGCAAAATGAGGTTGGAGTATGTTGTTAAGGTGTGCAGCAAAATTAATGAAATAAATTTGAATGATCTTGCCCTTCTAAATAAGGTCAGGGCCACTAAGAAAGCAGAGCCTGTTCTTTTCAATGATACTCATCCTCCTTTCTCTGCTGCCCTCTAGAAGAAGTTACTCTCTGCCTAGATACAGAAAAAACAAATTCAAATGCTCATTTGCTTCTGCCACCATTGGTCTGTTAAATTCCATAATGTGACTCTGTCTCTGATATATATTGTATTTATGTGTTGTTGTTTCTTCTTGTTGTTTTTTGATTAGAAGAGACAAAAATCAAATGAAATTAAAATCTTTATGTATTCTGCAAGCACTCCCTGCGTATGACCCTTGAACCTGTGACTGTTACTTTGTGTTTTGATCTCTTCGTGCTTCCCCTTATTAGATATGCTTCCTCTCTTTGTCATGAGAAGGTGTGTGTGGCGGTATCTTGATTAGCTGCTAAATTATTAAGTGAAGAAGCAAAAGCAAGTACGTCATCACCACTGACACTGTGAATGGATCAGCCTCTGAATACATCCGATCGCATGAACCTGCATGTTACATTTACAAAACCAACATTTTTCTATTTTCTTCTCCAGGGTAAAGCAATTTTCAGAGAGGTGCTTGATACTAACCCAAATCTAAACAGAGAAGGTTTCTTGTAAGTACAGTTAATCTCAAAAGTGAAAAATGGGTATATAATCTTTCACATTTTCTATGAGTTTATTTGTTGTCCGTATTCAAACAGTATGAATCCTTTTGGTGGCAGATGCTCTTATTTCCCTAGACTTCTAACTGTGTTGAGTCTTTACAACATTATTGCAGCTTTACAAATGAACTAATGTACATGTTTTGACAATCATTTCTTTCTGTAAGTAGGAGTTTGGGAGCACTGGCTCAGGGTGTGAGCTGTAATGTCTTAAGGGATCGTTTTCAGGCTGATCCCTCACCACCTTCAGTGAGAAACATCTTGGCCTCCCTCAGGCAACAGCCTGGTCTTCTTCACACCTCACTGGTAGTCCAAACTCTTTGAATGATGACACTAAGATATCTGATTTAATTAAAGGGTTATACATATTTGATTGACATGCGTCTCTTCTGGACAGAAAAAGTGCTTGATTGAGGCACTGTATCCGTTTGAGTTCTTCTCTGAACTGCTTGAAGATCTTGGAGTTGAAATAGCGCTGTCGATTCCGTAAGTCAGAAGTTCGCATTATATCATTAGAGTGACTGCAGAGAAATTGCTTTCTCATTATAGGTCTATTACAGGTCAAATACCTTAATTGAAAAATAACATGTACGAAACTAAAGCTTGTGCAATTAAAAAAAAAGCATAGTGTCACATAAAAAAATCCAGGAAAAATGCTTCTCAAGTCAATCTGACCTAAATCTGTACAGTTAAAATTGACTAAGGGATTAACTCATAGTTTATTTCCTTCCCTGATCAAACATGTAACAGCAGATTATGAATGGAGGTATAAAGACCTGTGCATTATGACATAAAAAATATTCTATACCATTTTGTGTGTTTGCCTCTTTGCTTGCAGGGTGAGCACCATAAAAATGTTTTCTGCATATATGATGAACACTCTCAGGAATATGATTATCAAAGATCCTCGTCAGTTTCTCCTGCTGTCCAGAAAAAAGCAGCAGCTGCTGGTGGACAAAATTGTGCAGAGGCTGGTAAGTAGAGCCTGACTTCCCTATGTCACATTTTATGAAAATTAAAAGGAAACAACACAACAAAAAGAAAAGTGTTAGTATCTGCATTTAGGTTTGTATTTGTCTTAAAATATTATTAGTGCTTCATTTAAGTTATAGTTATGGACAAAAAAAGCATATAAAAATTCAGAATCAAAAATCAGGATTTGCACTTAGCTGAAAAGGGTCACGAAGGTGTTCATCAGTCATAAGACAGACACTCAATAAATACACTATATAGACTGACTGTTGAGGTGCATAGTGTGTAGGTCAATAATACTCTGCTGATTCAGTAAATGCAGGATTCCAAACCTCCAGCTGCTGAGCAGCTGCATGCAAACTTTACCTCACCAAGCACAATGCCAAGGATCTAATGGACTCTGGAGCCGTGGAAATGTGTTCTGCAGAGTGATGAATCACATATCTCTATCTGGCAGTCTGATGGATGAGTCTGATCTTGATAAATGCCAGGAGAAAGTTATCTGCCTGACTGCACTTTGCCAGCTGTAAAGTTTGGTACAGGAGAGATAATGTTCCTGTTGTTTTTCTGATTGGGCCCCTTAGTTCCAATGAAGGAAAATCTTAATGATTCAGCTTACAAGGATATTTTGGACAATTCCATGATTCAGAATTTATGGGAACAGTTTGGGGGAGGCCCTTTTCTGCTCTAGCATGAATGTGCCCCAGTCCACAAAGCAAGATCCATAAAAGCACAGCTGGATGAGTCTGGTGTGGAGAAACTTGACTGGCCCACACACAGCCCTGACCACAACCTCACTAAACACCTTTAGGAGGAACTAGAACAGAGATTCCAAGCCAGGCCCTCTCATCCAACATCAGTGTCTGACCTCACAAATGCTCTTCTGGATTAATGGGTAAAAATTCCTAAAGACATACTCAAAAACCTCATAGAAAGCTTTTCCAGAAGAGTGCAAGCTGTTACAGTTGCACTGGGGGCACCAACTCCATACTAATCCTTTCATGCATGAACTATGATTACATACAACTTAGTTTTTCTTCCCATTGTATAATTGTTAAAGTTTTGTTACTTTTATATGCTTACTTCTTACTACTTAATGCTCGCGATTTATTTTTGATCTCTTTATCTGCAGGACATGTACACAGGCGTGTTCACGGAGGCAGAGTTTCGTTCACTTGGCATCATGGCACCATTTGTGGGTGATGAGATTTTAGATCAGGTGGACCGCAGGTTCTTCATTCAAAATCTGGATTTTCTCCAGAAGCTCTGCTACAGCGGTAGCAAGATGGACATTGTGGGGCCTATTCTGCAAGAACCTGCTGCCTTTGGGTAACATTACCACAAAATTTTTTTCTACTTGTTTTCAACAAAGAATTTACAACAAAGCCGTGTAACCCTATCTCTCTGATCTATAAAAAAGAAAACCTTTACATTTGAGCAAATTATATACATAAAAATACAGTCAGACTTTAGATCAAATTAAAAATAATTGCTCTATGCTTGTCTACAGCTCTGAGTCCCTTCTTGTTTGCAGTGGCGATGGACAGATTGACAGATGAGATCAGAAAGGAATTTCTGTGGACTATGATGTTCGCAGATGACATTGTGATCTATAGTGAGAGTAGGCAGCAGGTGGGAGAGAGCCTAGAGAGGTGGAGGTATGCACTGGAGAGAAGAGGAATGAAAGTCAGTAGAAGCAAGAGAGAGTACATGTTCATAAATGAGAGGGAGGCAGGTGGAATAGTGAAGATGCAAGGAGTAGAGGTAGTGAAGGTGGATGAGTTTAAATACTTGGGATCAACCATCCAAAGCAACAGACAGAGCACAAGAGAGGTGAAGAAGAGAGTGCAGGCAGGGTGGAGTGGGTGGAGACGAGTGTCAGGGGTGCTTTGTGACAGAAGGATAGCAGCAAGAATGAAAGGGAAGGTTTACAAGATGGTAGTGAGGCCTGCTGTGATGTTTGGAGACGGTGGCACTGACAAAAAGACAGGAGGCAGAGTTGAAGATGTTGAGATTTTCTCTGGGGGTGACCAGGATGGACAGGATTAGAAATGAGTACATCAGAGGGACAGCTCATGTTGAGAAGTTTGGAGACACAGTCAGAGAGGCAAGTTTAAGATGGTTTGGACATGTTTGGAATAGGGATAGTGGATATACTGGACAAAGGATGTTGAAGATGGAGCTGCCAGGCAGGAGGAGAAGAGGAAGACCACAGAAAGACTGATGGATGTAGTGATGGAGGACATGCAGAGGGTTGGTGTGAGGGAAGAGGATGCGAGGGATAGGGCGAGATGGAGGCAGATGATCCGCTGTGGTGATCCCTAATAGGAGCAGCCAAAAGGAGAAGAAGCTGTATGCTTGTCTACAGTGGCAAAAAAAATATTTATGAACCCTTTGGAGTTACATGGTTTTCTAAATTTACTGATCACAAATGTGAGCTGCTCTTCATCAAGTTGAAAACCTTCCCAGGTTTTGCGCCATGACTGAGCATGACTGAGTATGACTGCCAAACATTGAACTTAAGGTCAATGTTTAGATTTCTGGCATTTCTACAGTGTATTAGTTAAGACAGAGGTTCCAAAAGACAAAATATCTCATTTTTAACTTTATTTTCCTGCTGCCTCGCCAAACTTCCAATAATCCTCAAAAACCACCAGGACATTATCTTTTAAACTTTGCTGATACTTTTGGGAATTCATTTATAGCTGAGTGATGGCAAGCTGTCAAATTAGGTGCAACAAATCCTGATACTCCCTTCACTGTTCTTCACCTTTGGGATGATGTGTTTATGTTGGTCTGCTGTGCTATTTTCTGTGCAATGAATATTCTGAATTAATTTAACTTTATTTTCTTCATTCCACATTTTTTTTCCATGTGTAGTGCTATGAGTTGCTCTTTGGCAAAATTCAGGCACACATGACATTTTATTCATAGAAAACCATCCTCCATGATTTTCCTGTGCTGGACATAGTATAATATATATTATATATACATTACACTGTTAATGTTGTTCAGCATGAACAAGAAGAATACAATGAGTTGTGTGTAAATTATTGAATTAGATTAACTGGTAATAATTGCAACTTAGATAAAGACCATGTTAAGGATTAATTTAACAAATTCGAATAGTCCCACTTACCTTTTCTCACCACTATAATTTTACTTACTTCAACTGCATCTTATTTGCAGTAGAGCCAGAATTTATTATAGGACATTTAAATATTGGGTGGAATTTTCATGAATTTGAATGTATGCGTAGGATATTTATTTGCTATGAGAACTGAGTTAATAAGCAAACACCTCCAGTTTCTTTAAAGTCATTTTAAGAAAAGGGCCTTGTAAGGATGTTCATTTTAGAGGTTTGGTAATTAAAAGGGAAAACAAGATAATAATCTAAAATTTTATGTAAACTTTATAAGACAAAAGCTCTTCACACAACCTGAAACAACTGAAAGGTGATAACATGTTCTTCTGTTTCCTCTCAGCCCGGTGCAAAATTGGAACCAGACCACACTTAGTCAGGTGGACCGGTTTATCTTCTTCCTGCCTAATGACAAACTGCAAGAGATTTCTCCCGTGAGTTCACTTCTTTGCTTTTATTAATTTTATATATTTGCCTGATGACTATACAGTTTGCTCCCAAGATTAAGAAAAATCTTTTAACATTCATTAAATGTTCAATCCATAGTGGAGCGTGGTGTTTGGAACTTGATATAATGGCATGTTTTGCCAAAGCCTGTAAAGAAATCTCTTGAGTGTCACATCTCCAGAAGGTGTCAGGATCAGGTGGTGAGGTTCCTGTCTTCCTGTTAACCATGCACATACGTGAGTTGTTTGTGTTCCCTCAGGCATTGATGACACTGGAGCGAATAGAGAAGCTGTTCATGAGCCAGCATCAGTGGGAACGTGGGGACGTGGGGCTCCACTGTTTAGACGAGGATGAGAGGAAGACAATGTTTGAAAGGCAGAAGTTTGTTCTGCAGTTATTTCTGGGCTTCCTCAGGATAACTCCTCAGACATGTAAGCGTTACTCTGGTTATAAAAATCTCTCAAAATAACCTTATGAGTTTCCAAAGTTTATTCTGTTCATCTGGACGTAAAGTTTCTGTGGGAGAAACGTTTTATCACTCATCCAAGTGACTTCTTCAGTCTCAACTGACTGCAGGTTTCCCCAACCTTATAAACAGTACATTTGCATAATAACTGAAACTAACATCAAGGTCAGTGATGTTAGTTTGATGTTAGTTTCAGTTATTATGCAAATGTACTGTTTATAAGGTTGGGGAAACCTGCAGTCAGTTGAGACTGAAGAAGTCACTTGGATGAGTGATGAAACGTTTCTCCCACAGAAACTTTACGTCCAGATGAACAGAATAACCTTTGGAAGTTTTACTTACCTGGATGATTGAGCATGCATCAAGACAAACCTTATGAGTTATACACCAAATTTCAAGGTTACATTTGTGGTCAGATTTTAGTGAAACTTGCACACAGTGTTCACCTAATGGGTCTTCACCCAAGCTGAAGTCAAGGTCATTGATGTTTTATGCAAACTTTTCCAGTTTCATAAGAATCTCTACTCCTAAAGAGTTTTAGTCTGGAGCTGATCTGTTCATAAAATTAGTGTTTGTGCCCCTCTGCCATCTAAATATAAATGCCTTTATTAGGTTTATTTATGGCATTAAATGTTCTATGATGGCAGCACAGTGGCTCAGTAGTTAGCACTGTTGCCTCACAGCAAGAAAGTCCTGTGTTCAAACCCAGGTAGGGTCCTTCTGTGTGGAGTTTGCATGTTTCCCCATGCTTGTGCAAGTTTTCTTCAGGAGCTCCAGTTTCTCCTGCCTTTGAAAAAAATGCTAGGGTAATGCTGCCTGTAAGACATGGGCACTCTCACAAAAGAGATTTTTAATCTCAAGAGTTCACTTCCTGGTTAAGTAGAGGCAAAATAAAAATAGATAGGTTGGAGACAGTCAAGAACTGGGGCTGTTGTCCTGGATATGATTGCCTTGTGAGCC
Organism: Etroplus canarensis; assembly: GCA_015106775.1. Taxonomy (NCBI): domain Eukaryota; kingdom Metazoa; phylum Chordata; class Actinopteri; order Cichliformes; family Cichlidae; genus Etroplus; species Etroplus canarensis. Next base: position 7,906 of record VUQH01012016.1, read on the forward strand.
TCTTTGACTTCTCAGTTAATTTTAATTCTCATTAGTTTGTGCAATACAGCCAACCGATGAAAAGAAAACTCATCACTTTTTTTCTGTACTTCACACATTACAGTAAGTTGTGAGGGATCGTGAGTTGGATGAGCTCATGAGGTCACTGATGTTCCAGTTATTTGATTCAAAGTAAAAAACAAAACAAAACATTTTTATCATGTGCAAAACTATTTCTTAAATAGGCTCAGGTGCAACTGTGAGGTCACCAATTGTGCCAAAAATTATGGTTTGAGTAAAGTACACTGAAATAAACAAAATTTAAAAAAAAAATGTTTATTAGTCAAAAGCAGAACTTCTGTATAGTATGTAAAGTCTTCTATATAGTCATATAATATATGGCAGTGGGTAGGAAAACAGCATCCTGTGGGCCAGACCTCTCCCTATTCATGTCTCAGACACAGATCGGCAGCAGGTTAGTAAATGTAGCTTGCTAATTTAAAGACAGTAATAATAAATGGAAAAGGCAACTATTTATTAAATGTGAATAAATATAGCACATTTGTGCATATTAAACTAATTGCAAATTGAACTTTGCGCAAGGAGAAGCTACTGTAATTGCATTTGTACTGACTCACTAATGATGAAAATTACCATTCATACAACTCTGAAGCTTATTTTATCTGCCTGTTTTATTTTTAAACTGAATCAAATGCGCAGAAGTAATAGAAAAGAAAGAACTAACCCTTGGGTCTTTTATATTGCTGACTCCTGTTGTATATCTTCTCCTGATCATATGTTTGTGTGCATGCTGTCTGCCAGTGACTCCTATGGTTCCTACCTGTGAGATTCTACATACAACAGCACCCTCTGCTTGGATCTCCAGCAGTCTGACCAGCATGTCTTCTTCCGCTTTCTCTAACTGTCTGGAGCTAATGGGTCGTGATCCATTCCTTGCATCCTATCAACAGATGGAGGTGCTCAAAAGAGTCAAACAGGTGAGACTGCTTGTTAATCTACACCAGTGCGACAATAACCCCTCAGATGTTGTTTAAGAAGTTTCTCCTCCTCAGTCCAGGTCTTAATATCATGTTTCTTCTCTATCTTTACTGGGTCTCTCTGGAATAATGTGTCTATATGAAGATATACGGCCCCGTCTCATCCTTCTCCCAGTCTGTGATCTCTCAGCTAGGTGGAATAGCAACACAATTGTCACTAACTGAGATTGGCGCCCTTCGATTGACTGAGCGGAGTACTATCGCTGCTTTGGGTGCAGTCCGTGACTGGAACAGCAGGCAGGTAAGTGGTTTGGCCAAGGCCGTTAAAATATTTTATACTGCAGAACACACTGACTCAAAGTTATTGGGTTTTTTAATATATTTTTTATTTTGCCAAGTGAGAATAATACCAGTTGTGGTCAATAAATGTATATATTTTGCCAGACTAGTTAATGTGCATCTTCCAGTGCAACTCAGTACAATTCTTCCTTTAGAATGACAGAAAATTTATTTGTCTTTTTAAAAAATTTCTTTAAAAAACATTTTTGTTTGACTGTTGCATCACACTGCTTCATAATTATTATAATTCCTCTTGTTGTCTTAGCTGGCCACACTGTTTTCCACTGTGTTAAACTCCACCAAGCAGAGTCCGAGCCAGCTTGATTCCAGCACACTGGTGGCAATGGGATACATTATGTGTGGAGCTAAATCCACAGAGATGAGGTCTTTCAATGCTGTAGAGTTCAGGTGCGCATAAAAAGCCACAGATGCTTAAATGCTTTTGTCCAGTCCAGCCTCACACTTGAATTTATTTTTGACCTTTTGAATGTATTCTGTCTCCCTCTGATGGCTACAGTAAGGCGGTCCTCTGGCTGGGTAAGCTGAAATTGTCCTGTTCAGAGGAGCAGCTGCTTGCTCTTATCGAGCTATTGACCCACAACCTTGCTTTTGGAACCATGAGTTCCTGGGGGAGTGATGTGTTCATTGAGATCGGAGGCCTGGCAGGTATATTTATCGTCTTTACCATATGGATTTCAGTTACACTGTGTGTACTACTTTTGGCTTAATCTGCTATGTATGCTCAGAGATTTAAATCAAAGCCATTTTTTTCTTGACCTCCTCTGAAAGTGTTTTGTCACTCTGTAATTGCTGGATCTCAGTGTCTTTGATTCAAGAATACCTTTGCGCTTCTTCACTGTCTTTGAAATATTTTTCTTGTTATACAGCGGGTATCCCAGACATGGCCATGTCAGCATTGGTGAAAGAGCAAATTGAAGGAATCACACCTTTGGCTATCTCAATGATATCACCAGAAAAGTTTGCTGTAAGTTAAGATTTAATAAAGCAACAAGACAATTGTATTTCAGTTTTTTCACTTGTGGATGTTTTACAGGTGTCAAAATATTGTTATATCACAATGCATTACATCACTCTAGTACTAACATACAGAAAATCAAACACATGGGAAAAAATACAAAAGCACAGAGGAGGATGACTGCCTGTGAGGAAGGTTTACTGTGGGGCTCAAGGTTTTGGGTATACTGTCCATCCCTGTCTTGTCTTTATTCACTGCAGTTGTGGGGGATTTGGAGAAATCAGTCAGATTTCCCCTTCTGCCATTTTTAAACAAAAATAGTTATTTTTGTTTCATTTATTATTCACAATTTTATAATTATGTATATTTTTGTATATGTATATGTGACATTTATTTTTTTCTTCTTCCCGCACAGTAAAGCTGAGTTTACTTATTTATTTAAATGTACACATTCACACAGCTTAGCATCCTCCATATTGTAATGATTTATACTATAAATATAGTTTGACTGCTGCCTTTGATACCATGGACCACAACATTCTTCTGTCTCATCTGGCCTTGTGTGTAGGGTATTCGGGGCACTGTCCTCAGGTGGATTAAATCATACTTCTCAACAGGAGTTTTTCTGTCCAGCTGGGCCAGAAACTTTCTTCTGCATCAAAATTGAACTGTGGGGTCCCACCGGCCTCGATTCTGGGCCCTCTACTTTTTTCTTTATACATGCTGCTATTAGGCTGCATTTTGAATAAGCACAACATCAGTTTTCATTGCTTTGCAGATGATGTGCAAATTTACCTACCCCTTTAAAAGAAATAATTGTGTCTCTGTTCAGGCTCTTTTAAACTGTCTCAAGGATGTACAGGCTTGGATGGATGAAAACTTTCTAAGCTTAAACAAGAAGAAAGAAAAATTATTTTATTTGGGCAACAGAGCCTTTTAGATGGCTGTGACAGTGCCATAGGCAGTCTTATTTCCTATTGTAACTTGTCTGCAAGAAATCTGGGTGTCATATTTGACAGCGATTTGAAATTTAACAAACAAATTGGCTCTGTGGTCAAAACAAGCTCTTACCATTTGAGACTTTTGGCAAAGGTCAAGGCCTACCTCCCTAAAATGTTCTTGAGAGGGTAATTCATATGTTTATTACATCACGCCCCGACTATTGTAATTGTTTATATGTTTCTCTCAACCAGTTAGCAGTAAAACACAAACTGCCACCAGCTTGCTGACTGTGAAGAAAAAACATGATCACATAACCCCAATTCATGAATCATTACACCGGCTTCCTATTAATTTCAGAATTCAATTTACAATTTTACTAATTGTTGCTTGAATGGCCTAGTGCCTTCTTATCTGCCAGGGCTCCCTAAGCCTCAATGCCCATTCGGAGCACTAAGGTCAACTTACCAGCTGTTTCTGGCTGCTCCCAGAGCTCGACTCAAAACTTGTGGGGGTAGAGCTGTTTCTGTAGCGGGACACAAAATGTGGAACAGTCTACCTTATCAGGTTAGCGCTACACAGTCTTTAGAAAATTTTAAATCACTATTTAAAAAATCATCTTTTTTTTGGCATTTAAACCCAGCTAGGCAAGCTATATTTGGCCTTTTCAGCATTTATTTTTATTTTATTTTACAATTTTTATATCTTGTATTATCTGTCTTATTCAGATTTTATTGTTATTTTTATCATTGTACTTATTTTATGTGCTAATATTTTAATTGTATTAGTTTTATCATTTATTTCCTTTTTAACTGATGTGAAGAATTTTGGTCAGCTGAGGTTGTTTTAAAATGTGCTATATAAATAAACTTGACTATACATTCACATCACATGTGAAAGGCCCTCAGTTTGCAACTGGGAGAGGACACAATCCCAGCCTTGGGGGTCACAAACCAGTGTACTCCTAGTGCCAATCCCAAGCTGGAATAAAGGGGAGGGTTCTGTCAGGCAGGGCATTGGTGTAAAATGTATGCCAAATCGCACAATTGGACTCATTCCCTGTGAGGACCCATTCAGAAAAAAAGGGAGAAGCTAAAAGTGCACACATCCGCACACCTTAAACTGTCAACTACAGTTTGTGTCCATCTAGTAAATATAACCATATAAACTACAAGTTATCACATATAGCCATAACAGGCTTGTCCGTGGTTCTGCTATTTTAGTTAATTTTGTGTCTTTTTGTCTTTCTACTGTTCTTATCTATTTGTAAATAGCATGCAATCTTAAGGAAATTTTGAATAAATTAATAAGTCTTTATAATGTTTTAAACTAAAATGTACCATCAGCTGCTCCCTTGTGTTCTTCCCAAGGGGTCACCACAGCAGATTAATCCGCATTGGTAATTTGGCAGAGGTTTTATGCCAGATGCCCTTCCTGACGCAACCCTCCATGGCAAGAGGGGCTTGTGTCCCCACCTGGAATCGAACCAGGGATCTTTCGCTTGTAAGGCGAATGTGCAAACCACTACACTACGGGCACACTCTTTATGATGTTTAAACTATCTTTCAAAAATATTTTATTGTCTCTTGTCATTTTCATAAGGTGGTATTCCTCAAGGAAAAGATCAGCATGTTCTCCTATGAGCAGGCTATCGCAGTTACTCAGGACCAGCTTGCTGTTCTTTCAGATCTTCAGAAAACAGCTCTAGCTATGGTGCTGACACCCTGGGAGAATAAGCCTGTAGACTCTAGAGGTAAACCACAGAAACACCTGAATCACTGCTGTCCACTGATCACTATGGACATTATTTTGTCTTGTTTACACAAGAATCACTTTATCTGGTGAACTTATAATCACCCCATCGAAGTTATAACCGAAGTTATAACCAAAGTTCTGTCCCAGTTACTTGCAAATACTACACTACAGTATCTTGTGTATCACTTTTCACAATATTCTGTCTTTGAAGTAAATATATGTAATAAGAAAAATACATTATACTCATGCAAGTGAGAAATATATAAGTCATGTGCCCTGACAGTCATCATAAGACCAATGATTTTAGAAAACTGTTGCCAAAATAAGCTTTACAAAGAAAAGTCAAGATGTGCTTTTCAAAGTCATGTATTAATAGTTTCCTTTTCTTTCCTGAGATCACCCTGGAGCTGTTGCACCATTAGCTGTTATTTGCTTACATTCTTTACGGCTCCAATTGACTTCCTCATTTACCTTGTCTTTCTTCCAGTGGCCCCTAAAAATTAAACTGGAGATAGCTGGTGCTGTCTCTTTATTTGATTTAGCACTTGGATTCTGGTATGGTGCGCTTATCAGCCCAGAGAGTGAGTCTGGGAAGGTAAGCCAAACCCGAACCCCTGACTTAACTTGCTATTTATACAGAGGCACTAGAGGATGGGAGGGTGATAACAATCAATGGGTGGTATGGGTTCCATCCATCTATCCATCCATCCACTTCCGCTTATCCTTTTTGGGGTTGCTGAGCCTATCCCAGCTATCTGGTGGGGTACACACTGGACAGGTCACCAGTCTGTCGCAGGGTTAACACATAGAGAAAGACAGCCATTCATCCTGCACACCTACAGCCAATTTAAAATTGCCAGTTAACCAAACCCTGCATGTTTTTGGTCTTTTGGAGGAAACTGGAATACCTTTGAGAACCTACATAGAGAGAATCTACATACAGTAGGCCCAGAGAACAATTTCCCCCCTTGGATAAAGTATTCAGATTCTGAGAGCATGCAAACTCCACACAGTCATACACATGAGTGTTAAACAGAGACAAAGGGTAAAACATCAAGTTGGATTCAAAGACAACAGTGGGGCAAAAAAAATCACAGATTTAGATATTGACAGGTAAAGCAATGTGATAGTATCTGAGGGTCAAACACTCCAGTGAATAGTGGAATAGCCTACACGTACTGTTTGCATTTATACAAAGGTACTGTTTACATCATGCTGACATTAACACAGTGCTAGTGATAGTATTAACAGGACCCCCTCACACAACAGACCAGGTATCAAAGACATGAAAAATTGAATCAGAAATGGTATAATTACCATGAAATGAAGGAAGTTGGTTTGCAAAGCAGTGTTGCAGAGACAAGAACAGCTGTATGAAGACTAATGCAGCTTAAAAAGCATTTCATATAAGAGATTTGCCAACAGGATAAGCAGCAAAGTATCAGCTGAGTCAACAGCTGATGAGTGCTGGCACTGAGTCCATCCAGGATTGTTACTGGAGCTTGGCTCTGTGGCCTGCCAATGCTTTGTTCAAATGACAGAGTAATTATTTTGCAATAAGAAAACCAAATAAGATGCATTAAAAAATTCAAAACTCCTAATTTACTATTGAACAAGTTAAAATGGGTTAGGGTTTGCAATGCTTCTCAAATGGTTAGCTATTGCATGTATGATTCCATTGTATTGTGATCAGGAATAATGTCACAAGGTCTTTCTTGGGATGCTAATATGAAATTCAGTGTAGCTCAGTTCTGTAGAAGCATCATTCTTACAGCAGTCTGTTCTTGCAAGGGTGTGATCATACACACTGTGTTGAAATCTGAAAGGCTTCATACAACGTGAGAAAGATATAAAACTACCATAGTTTGTGGGGCATCAAAGAATTTTATCCATGGTGTTCTTCAGGGTGTATGTAAATTTCAATTTGCACCCTTGGTGATCATTTTCATGCGTGGTACTTCATGAAACAGATGACATACACTAGACCACAATGGCTTTGGTAAATCCAGTATAATTCTTTAGGCAGTTACCGATCACTCTTTTTTTCACTCTTTGTGTCATTGCAGCCATTTGCCAAAATCAAAAAAGTTCATTTTATTTCTCATTAATGTACACTCAGCACCCCATCTTGACAGAAAAAAAACAGTAATGTAGATATTTTTGCTAATTTATTAAAAAAGAAAAACTGAAATATCACATGGTCCTAAGTATTCAGACCCTGTGCTCAGTACTGAGTAGAAGCACCCTTTTGAGCTAGTACAGCCATGAGTCTTCTTGGGAATGATGCAACAAGTTTTTCACACCTGGATTTGGGGATCCTCTGCCATTCTTCCTTGCAGATCCTCTCCAGTTCTGTCAGGTTGGATGGTGAACGTTGGTGGACAGCCATTTTCAGGTCTCTCCAGAGATGCTCAATTGGGTTTAGGTCAGGGCTCTGGCTGGGCCAGTCAAGAAC
>VUQH01012017.1:2781-18670 GCA_015106775.1 Etroplus canarensis
AGTCACCTTCACTGTTCCCCTTGAACAAGTATCTAAAGCCAAGCTGCTGCAGTGGAATTGTTCAATATCCACCACATGCATGCTATAGTTGTACTTGGCAGCTTTGAGGTGAGAATGTGTGAGAATATGAAGCATACCGTAAGAAAGGGGCTGCATGGTCAGCCAGCCAATCCTAATCAAGGAAGAAAGTAAAGTGGTGTCAGTGAAGACAGTCAAAGATGCGAAAGGATGTGTTTTCTTCTCCTCCTAAACCCTGTCACTCAGCCTGTATGTCCACAGCATCGGCTCAGTTAACAAAATCAATAAGCTTGCGTGTGTGTGAACGTGTCGTGAGAAGTGTATGAGTGTGTGAAGGGGAGGACGGGGGAGGAGAGTGTATCTGTGAGCTCAGGTGAGAGAGTTGTTCCCAAGGCGGGACGTCCCTTTCCCTACATCAATTATTGAAGCATCAGGATACACTGAGAGCTCTGAGGGAGGGTCACAGGTCAGGAGACCAGGACTCCAACTGGCTTTCAGAGTCCTCACTGTGCCTCACCCCACACACACTCACACACACACACACATATACACAAACTGAATATACTGTGCATTGACTTGCCCACACTGTGCACACTGGAGGCCAATTGATAGAATATCTTTAAAGGAGGGCAGATATTTTCCATCAATATTCAATATTTGAATTTTATCTGTTTTAATCCACAAGGTAAAGACATTTTTCAGTAGAAAGGATAGTGCTCTGAAAAATAATTTGAGCATTTGCACTCGGCAATTTTTGCTGAAATCAGTTGAGGGTATCTTGGAACACAGTGTCTGGGTTTCTTAACACCCTGGTATCTAAACATGTCTAGACATACAAACTCATGCAAATAGATACGCATGAAACAGGTGACTGCAAACAGACGTGCACAAACACGCAGGGTTCAGGCGTAGTGTTATGTTCACAAATAACTAGAAAGAAATTGCTTGTACTCTGCATGCATGAGATTTATGTACAAACACTATTTTTCAAAATGCATTAAAAAAATCTGTGATGTTAATTTACCTGAAGCTTCAGTATAGAGGAAGTATTTTCAATAGTTTTACTGACTAACTTAATTTTATTTTTAAATTTACACAGATTTAGGATTTGAAAGCTGCAGCACACTCAGCAAAAGTTGTGACAGAGTTAAAATAAAACAAAAAATGCACAGAATATTCAACTAACAGCAGTTTGGAAGACTCTGCATTAAGCAGGCTAATGGGGAACAGGTGAGGTATCATGATTGGGTAAAGAAAAAGTAGCATCCATCAAAGGTTCAGTCTTGCAAACAAGGATGGGTCATGGGTTACCTCTTTAGGCCAAAATTTGTGAGAGAATTGTTAATCAGTTCAAAAGGAACATTTCTCAATACAAGACTGCAGAGAATTTAGATCTTTCAACATCTGCTGTGCATAATATTATGGAAAGATTTAGTGAATTCAAAGCAATCTCACTGTGTAAAGTTCAAGGTCAGAAACCACCGATGAATGTGCATGATCTTCAAGCCCTCAGGTGACACTGCTTAGGAAACCATGCTGCTGTAACCTGCTACTGTAACAAATGTAGCCACCTGGTCACAGGAGTACTTTGGAAAATCATCGTCACTTAACGCAGTCAGTGGCTGTGTCCAGAAATGTAACTTGAAACTCTATTACGCACGGAGAAATGCTGCAGAGTTCTCTAAGCCTAAGCTCATCTCAGATGGACAAGAAGTCTGTGGAAGCATGTGCTGTGGACAGATGAGTCTGCATTTCAGCTTGTTTTGGGAGGAGAAAAAAATGGGTGCTGAGTTTTCTGTGCCAAAGACAAAAGCAAACATCCAGATTTTTATCAGTGAAAGATGTAAAAGTCAACATCTGTGATGATATGGGGTGCATCAGTGCCCAGGGTATGGCTGAGTTGTATACCTGTATGGGTACCTTTAACTCTGAGGTATATATTAAGATTTCAGAGAGACATCTGCTGCCACCAACCTTGCAAGGACTGCATCCTGAAACATCCATACTTATTTTAGCAGGACAATGCCAGATCACATTTTTTCAATGAGTTTGTGTGCTTTGCTGGACCACTGCCAGTCCAGATCTATCGCCTACTGAAAATGTATGGCACATCATGAAGAGGAGAATCAGACAATGGTGGTCTGTTGAGCAGCTGAAGTGTATATTAATCAAGAATCATTAAAATGTGTTATTAAAAGAAAAGGTTTTGTTACATAGTGGTAAACATGCCTCTGTCACAACTTTTGTTGCATGTGTTGCAGCCATGAAATTATGAATTTGTGCATATTTACAAAATGCAATTAAGTTGGTCATTAAAAAATCTTTCCTTTGTACTTTATTCAGTTAAATCAAGGTTTGCATGTATTAACATGTTATAGTTCTTTCTTTTTTTTATTGCATTTTGGAAAATATTCCAACTTTTCTGGAAACAGGGTTTAAAGTTATTATTTTTCTTAAATCAGGAAACTTTGTTTTCACCCAGTACTTTTCATCTTGATAAAAATACTACACTAATGTTATATAAGATGAGGTAATGTGTCCACAAATACATATCATCAAAGGTGAGACTAAAGGGAAATTCTTGGTCTTTGACTGTGCAAAGTGAAGGACTGCAGTCCTTCCATATAACTAATAGTGCATCTCCTGTCACTGATTTTATTGCGCAGTTTCACTTAATGAAATTCTTTGTTCTCTGCCATAGGAGCTACACTAAGAGACTAACAACAGCGCAGTCATGAACAAAAATAGGTCCCATTACCAGTTGTTCCTTAATGCACAATCATGTCAGTCCATTAACATATAAAATAATACAGTAAGCTGGCTGAATCCTGCTTAAGCAAGGGTGGATGTCTGATATTTGAAGTGACTGAACCGTGGTTCTCTCCTCTCGCTATCCACTGAGGACTCCAGTCCTTTCAGAAATAATTACTGAATCATGAACAAAGCTGCTGCGGTGTTGGTTTACAGCATCGGTACATTCTCAAGCAGGAGAACCTGTCCTCTCAGAGCAGCTGTGGAATAACTACAGACTGTTGTAAATCCCTTATCCAGATCCGACACTAACTTTTACTCAGCAGTATAGCAGGTATCCATCTCCAAGGGATTTTGAAGGCTTCATACCCCAAGACAAGATTGTCACCCTCACTCCCCTTCTCTACATCGCTTCGATAAGATTTTGATATGCTTTCAGGGAGTTGGTCCACAATAAGATTTCTACTCTGTCCTCATTGTAGTTTTTGCTCACCTCATTTCTATCTCATCTATTCTGGCCCAAGACCACCAAAACACCCCCTCATCTCCCACCTCTCTCACCCACACTTTGCCATCACCACTGCTCCCCCTCTACCACCGCTGGCTACATTAAAGACAGGGATGGCTGATGCATGTAACGTTAAAGGGGCGGGCGGCCCAGCAGCGCCTGCCCGTGTCTGGGCCGGGGCCCGGCTCATGAAATATTGACAGCCAAGTGTCCCTTCCAGGAGTTGGCTCGCTCGGTCTTGGGAGGAGGAGGAGCAGGAGGGCCACATTAATATTTCAGACTGCAATCTCCTGCTTGACAAACTCTCCCACGTGATTGGGTAAAAAGCAGCTCGCATTGCCTAGCAAGCACCAGCTCACTTTCCCCCTCACATCACCCCTTCCTCCCCTTTCCACTTGCTCTCTCTCTCTCTTCTAGGCTCACTCATCCATTCTCTCCGCTTGCTGCTTCACTCCTTTCTCTCACCTCACTCCTCTTGCTTTTTAACCAAACTTGATTCTCAAGTCTGGGTAATTTGTGGTGGTGTGCTGATGCCGAGGAATGGGGTGGTGGCAGAGCAAGAGTAATGTGTGTGTGTTTGTGTGTGTGTGTGTGTGTGTGTGTGTGTGTGTGTGTGTGTGTGTGGGAAGGTAATTAATTACGGCCACTGATTTTGGCCAGCCCAGTAGTTGTGGGGCCCCGCACTCGGCTGGCCGCTGCCTCCAGGGGCTCTGCCGGTGGGTCCCACCGAATGAAGTGGCATCCATTTTTTATGAAGAGCAGGTTATCCTATTTAGTCATATTAAAACAGGCGAAGGGGAGGAGGTGGAGGAGGAGAAGCCAGATCCAAGGAGAAGAAAGCAAGCCAGAAAATAGAATCTTCCTCTCCTCCCTCTTCTTCCCATTTACGTGTCTTTCCCTCCTTCTGCCCCCCTTCTGTCTGTCTGCTTTACTTTACTCTTAAGCTTCTCAAAAAACGCAGCCCCCTCCATCACCACCACCCTTCCCATCAATTCCATCTTACCCGCCACCTATCCATTAACCTGGTTATGGGTGCAAAGTGCTTTGCTGACCCTTTGCCAGGTGTGGTATAACCCTCAGTATCCTCTTTCTTCAGCCTTTAAGATAATCTCTTCCCTGTCTCATACTTCTTTTTCACTTTATTTCACAATCTACTGTCTGCTTCTTTCTCAGTGTCTCTGTGTCTCTTAATGTGACATTTATTTTTTTGTTGTTTAGGCTTTTTTGACACCGTGCAGCTCAGGCTTCAACAGTATCTGTGACGGTTTCCCACCAAGTTCAACAACAGACCACAACAGAGAAATTTGACAATGTTTTTGTCTTTTAATACATTTTTTAAATAGACATTTCAACTGGAGGGAAGACATAAATGTGAGTGAAATTTGCTGCTGAGAAAATTAAATTCCGCTGTAAATAATTTATCGGCAGGAATCTTCTCTGCCACCACTTTCACACTGGATGAATCTTTGGCTTCACCCACTGAGTTGTCTTCAAGCGATGGGATTTGGTCTGGGCTTGGCAGCAGATCTAGATGTAAGTATATTGCTTGTATAACTAAAAATGACAACTTCCTGTATTTATAACATTGGTGTCTTCCCTTAGGTGAGCATTTTCAAACACAGCATCATCCTTAAAAATGACACTTTTGGTCAGCGGAAATTTAATATTTATTACCATATGCAGTGTGTATTATACAAATTCCTTGAAATGTCACATTTTCTTCTGCTTTTCCTATCTTGCACACTGAATGGGGCTAAAGAAGGCTGACTGCATGTTTCAAGTCCAGCTGCTAGTATAGCTAATCATCCTCTGGGTGCCTAAAGTGTGAGGGAGATAAAATATATGTGAAGAAGATCCACTCCTTCTGGACCTTATCACAACTAGAAGACACCCTGCCCAACTCCCACATGCCGCTAAGTGAGGTGTAGAAACCACCCGGAAAGCTTTAAAAAAAAAAAAAAAAAAAAAAAAAAAAGCTGGATGAATTAATAACACTTACACTTATGTCATTTCTTAAAACATTTAGGTGATCAACCTCAAAGAACATGAATGAGAAAGCTCTGGTATAAGTGGAAGGACAAAATGTGACTTCACCAGTCAAATGTAGTTTTTTAAAGTGCTCTTGCAAAAAGAGGATGGTTCAACTTAAAAATGACACATTTCACTTGTTTCACCAGAAGAAAAATCTCCACTCCTCCAAACAAACAAACATGTAAAAAATATGGTCTTTGTAACTTTCTCGCATGGAAGGCAATATGTTTGTCAGTGCCATCCAGAAATTATCTGTGAAGTTTATTTTGATGTGGGCACCAACATCACTGAGGAATAATAGGGGTTTGGGTTAAAATATGTTGTAATCAAAGCTATCCCACATAACAGTTGCATTTAGACCTAGTCTGGTCTACTTTGGCACTTACAGCTAAATCACAGCACTTGCAAATGTTGCAGGGGTCAGATTTAGCCAAAAAGTCATTATATACCTAACATTTCAAGGTAAGTAGAGTCATCCTAAACCTATGTCTTCAGTCAAGGTGTAATGTGGCCATCTTTTTGGGCCAACCATTCATTGCTTTATGGCGTTATTATCTATATTTTAATAAGTGCAATATATCAAAAGATAATGTTAAAATTTGACACTACAAAGTAATTTGGAAATAATTTTTTGTTTATGGACAGCTGGTCTTAAGGTCCCATGACTGTATTCAGATCATTGTCCAGTAGCATGACCCAATTTTGGCTGAGCTTTAGCTGTAGGACATATGGCCTCGCATTTGACTCTATAATACTTAGGTATATGGAGGAGCTCATGGTCGACTCTATGAATGCGAGGCGCCCAGGTCCTGTGGCTACAAAAAAGTCCAATTCATCAGCCTTCCACCACCATGCTTGACAGTAGGTATGTGGAGTTTGTGCTAATATGATGTGCTTGTTTTTGTGCTACGCCTTACGGCCAGAAATGTCTGTTTGGTCTCATCTGTCCAAAGAACTTTGTACCAGAAATCTTGTGGTTTCTTCAGATGCAACTTTGCAAACCTAAGTGTGCTTCCATGTTCTTTTTAGAGAGAAGAGGCTTTCTTCATGGAACACTTCTGAACAGGCCACACTTGTTCAGTCTTTTTGTAAATGTACCTGTACTGTCATGAACTTTAACATTTAACGTGCTGACTAAGTTGCTGGAGAATCTGAGACGTAGCTCCTGGGCCTTTGCGGTTTCCCTAAGCTTTGCACGGTCTGACCTTGGGGTGAATTTGCTGGGACATCCACACCTGGGAAGATTGTGCTATTGTGTGAACACACGCCTGAACACACCAGCAAAAAGCTCAAACCTCTGCTTTTACAGAAGTGGTCACACTGGCTAATGATCAGTTAATTAAGTGAATGTGATTAGCAGCATCTGGCTGTTACTTAGTTTTTAAAACGCTATGGAAATAGTAAGGATGTTTTCACATGACTGCATGCTGATAGCCTCATCCATCTTACTGCACTCTGGCTGGAAGAAGTGTAATATATTATTACCTATGTAGTTATCAAAATATGTGCCATTTTTTTACAGTAACAAGGAATGTAGAAATCTTATTTAAAATTGGTAAATTAGTTGAAAAAACCTCCCTACACATAAATTCTGCATTACTGGCACATTTTACTTAAGAATCAAAAATAAAAACAATTATTTGCAGAAAAATAGTTCTCCATTACTCTTATATAGATTAATATTGCTGCTGTTTAAGGTTGAACTCTTTATATTCTGTTTAATCCACTGTTCTAACCCACAGCATCACCCATTTCATCCTGTTGCTTCCTTTGGAGGACTGGATGCAAGCATGTCTGCATAGGTTGCATACGCTTCTGTACAGGAAAATACTTTCATAATCAGACACAAACATGGTGCAATAAATCCTGCTTCCCACAGAACATAACAGAGAGAGCACAAGTGCTTAAACAAGATAGATACAACACAGACGGGAAAATAGCGAGGGAACCAACATCACAAGAAGAAATAATAAACTGGAAACAGGAACCGGCCCTCAATAAAAACTATTTTAAAATTTTAAAGAAAAGTGTCAGAATGTTTCACTTTGTTGGGTTAGGTGACCTTCACCATCGCGGCTAAAATAATAAAGAAGAGAACAGCTTCCTTATTTCCTCCCAGTTGACAAACTCACTTCTCTTGACAGGTTAGTCATCTAACACATCTAAGGACAGATGATACATGTGTGAATGGTCATCTTTTATTATTTCTTTATGACTTTCAGTGTTAACAAGTTGTTTACAGTATTATCTGATCTGACAAGGAGAGAAAAAAATATTGTCTTTGGCTAAAATCCATGATTGTAAAAAACTTGTAGCATATGCCTTATTTGTATTGTTTCAGTTGAGACAGGAAGAGATTCTCTTGGAGCACACTTTCCCCTCCTCTCCACTTCGTGTCGAGCCTTTTGTCTCTTCTTGTTTTTGCCTTTGTCCCGTCTTCATCTCTTTCTCTTCTTCTTGTACCTGCCTACCATTCCGCTGTGGGAGGTTTCTGTTAAATGATGCAGGAGATGGCAGACAGAACTGTAACATGGCAAAGCCAATGGCACGTAAAAACCAGCCTGGCCAGCATGAAACATTCTCATGGGGTTGGAGGTGAACAAGAAGGGCAGAGAGCGAGGTAGGCGAAGGCTGTAAGATGGGAGTGGGAGGGCGAGAATGAGCAAGGACAAGAGAAGGAGAGCAGGAGAAAGAAAAAGGCAGGAAAATTGAGAAAGCCAAACTAACACTAGAACTAGAAGGATACTGTTAGTGTTCACTTTCACTTTCACATTCACTTTCAGCTGATCACCACTGATTTTGAGGGTTCTATGAGACCAAAGGATTGTCATTGAAAATGACCCTTCTTTGAGTTTTGCCATCAGTATAGATGAGCAGAGAAGATAGAATTCCTTTGCCAGCCTACACATTAAATAGTTTGAATGAACATTGATATAAAGCAGGTGCAAACATTCTGGATTCCTTGTTAAGATATGAGGAAAGCATTAAATAACACACAACTACAAAATGTCAGGATTGATGTATTTCCTTCAACTACTTTGATGTAATGATGACAGAAACCATGAATATTCATTTCAGGTGTAATTTATTATTAGATGTTGTAAGGAAACAGCTTAATTCTCTTTATATATTAATAAATTGTAAATAATTTACTAAAAACTGTATTGACAACAATTAATGATTTAACAATGAATATCAAATAATACATTTTTCTTGAACAATACTTCGCAGAACATTATCAGTGAAAGGAAATGTACATGTATACACATAGATAGTGCACTTGTATGGAGCTTTTCTATACATTCACAGGCCACTTCACCTTGCTAGTACAGAGTTGAACCCTCTTTTGCCTTCAGAACTGCCAGAATTCTTTGCTGCATAGATTCAGCAAGGTGCTGGAAGCATTTCTATAAGATTTTGGTTCATATTAACATGATAGCATCACACAGTTGCTCCATGTGTGTCAGCTGCACATCAATGATGGGAATCTGCTGTTCCACCACATCCCACATCCCACCACCAACCTGAACTGTTGATACAAGGCAGGATGGATCCATGCTTGCATGTTGGTTTTATGATATTCTGATCCTACCATCCAAATGTCACAACAGAAACTAATACTCATTATACCAAGCAGTTTTATTTATTTACCACCAATTCACAGCAAAAGTTATCTCAAGGTGCTTTACTCTGTAAGGTAAAGATCCTACAGTATCAGAGAGGAAACCCCAACAGTCAGATGATCCCATATGAGCAAGCACTTGGCAATAGTGTAAAGGAAGAACTCTATTTTAACGGGAAGAGACCTCTGGTGAAATCAGGTTCAGGGAGGGAGAGCTATGTGCCTCGACAGGTTGGGGTGAGGGGAAAGAGAAGAGAGAAAGGAGAGCAGAGAGAAACACAGACTATGGGAGAGAGAAGACAGCATTTAATGACATGCAGAAGTAGCAACTAAATGCATGGAGAGTGAAAAGAGGTGGGTGGAGAAGAAATGTCCAGCACATCATAAGAAGCCCCCCAGCAACCTAAACCTGTAGGAGCATAAATGCATCCTAACTATAAGTAATAATTTGATTGTTCAATTTTGGTGAGCCCACGTGAACTGTAGCTTCATTTTCCTGTTCTTAGCAGACAGGAGTGAGACAGGAGTAGGGTCTTCTGCTGCTGTAGCCCATTTGCTTCAAAGTTTGACAATTGTGCACTAAGGGATACCATTCCCATTAGGCATCTCCACAGCAGATTATCTCCATCCTGTTCAATCCCTCGCATCTTCTTCTGTCACGTCAACCCTCTACATGTTCTCCTTCACTACTTCCAGAAACGTTGTCTGTAATCTTCCTCGTTTCCTCCTGCCTAGCAGTTTCATCTTCAACATCCTTTGTCCGATATATTCACTATCCCTCTCCTGCACAAGTCCAAATTATCTCAGCCTTGCATTTCTAACTTTGTCTCCAAACCTCTCAAACTGAGCTGTCCCTCTGATGTACTCTTCACCCAGGGATTTCTGCTCACTGGATAGCTTCTTTTTTCAAATTATGCTCTGTATGCGCTAGAGATGCTTGTGCATTATAGACCACCAGTTTCTGAAATACTCCAACACCAACAACCATACCCAAGTCACCTAAATCACCTTTCTTCCCCATTCTGAAGCTCAGATTGAACTTTAGCCAGTCCTCTTGACCACGTCTGCATACTTTAAAGGATTGAGTTGCTTCGCTGCGATTGGCTGATTAGATATTTGCATTAATAAGTGGCTGAACCAGTGTACCTAATGAAATAGTCAGTGAGTGTACTTGCGTTTTAGATTTCCTTTCGTTTTGCCTTCGGTTGGGGGGTTATTTCTTGACAGAAGAATGGGAAATATGGATCATGGCACTCATTAACATTTTTTATTTGGTTTGGATTTCAAATACCTGAAAAATACACGCACATCCAGTACATCCAGTGACACCTGCTGATGAAAAGCAATCATGAAATGGAGCTCTGCGCTGTGTGAGTGTGAATTTTATTTAAAATTATAATTGTCATTGGATTTCAAGTATTACATTCTTTGCAGTACAAGCAACCATGCTTGCAAAACTATCAAAACATGCCCTCATTATATATCTGCTGCAACTGAGACTCAACTCTCACCCGTCACATTCAGGCTTAAGATTAAAAAAGAAAGGAGGGAGAATGAATGACAAGATGCTGAGGGGGAAAAAACGCTGAGGGAAAAGAAAGAAAGAAAATGAGTATGTGGAGAAGAAAGAAAACATACATTTACAGATATGCACACCAGCGTGGTACTGCTCAACCCAAACCTCTGAGCAAAGTTTCTCTCTCTCTCTCTTTCTCCCCCCGTAGAGCTGCCTTCATAACAGAAATCATGGCAGTTTGTTAGGGCTCCAAGTCCAGCCATGCAGCTAATGTAAGGAAGTAACTCTGGAACACACACACGGAGTCACATACGCCAGTGAATTTTCTAACGGCCATGTTTTAAAGGACAAGGCCATTGGGACAGTCAGTGAGCAAGAATCAATGAAGAGGCCGGGACTCCCTGTGTGACTGTGAGACTGAGAGCTACATGCACTCAGTGTGTGTGTGTGTGTGTGTGTGTGTGTGTGTTTGTGTGTGTAGGTGTGTGTGTGTGATTTTGTCATTTGGTATGCTCCTGTGTATTTTTATATAACCTGCATATGTGAATGTGTGTGTGGATGTTCCTAACCTGCAGTACTTTGTTTTCTTAGTCTTTGGGTAAGTTTTTGGTCCAGTTTGTTTGTTTGCAGAATATCATTAATTAATTAATTCATTCATTCATTCATTCATTCTTTCGTCTTATTACACTTATCCAATATCGGGGTCACGGGAGGTGCTGGAGCCTATCCCAGCTGTCATAGGGCGAAAGGCGGGATACACCCTGGACAGGTCGCCAGTTTGTCGCTGAGCCAACACAGGGAGACAGACTACCATTCACGCACTAGGGTCAATTTAGAATAGCCAATTAAAATGCACACTATTTAAAATAATTTTTGTTTTTTTCATTTAAATGCCAGCAACATACTCCAGAAAAGTTTTGATGGGGCATGTTTCCCACTGTGTTAAACCACATCTTCTTTAATCAATATAATCTCAATGTATAGGAACTGATAAGGCAGTTGGCAAAGTTTTAAAACTCAAATGCTTCTTCACTGCTTTATATAAATGACTTCAGCTGCTCAACACTTTGGGGCCTTCTTTGTTGGATTTTTTATTTCACAGCACTCCAAATATTTAGAGCAAGTGTCAAGACTGTTGTACACGTAGGCCAGATATACTGCAGGAAGTAGTTTGGTTTTGTCTTGCTGAAATAAGAAAGGGCTTCCCTGAAAAACATATTGTCTGGATGGTAGCGTTCGTTGCTGTACAAGTTGTAAATATATGGTTCAGCATTTACGGGGCCTTTACTGATGTGCAAGTTATCTATGTCATGTTTGTGCATTGACTCACAGATGCTGGCTTTTGAACTGTATATTTTTTTTTAAGCCAAGCCCACAACCACTGTTACTAATATCCAAGTAGGTTGTTTTTTTGTTTTGATAAGTTTGCCTGTTAGCAACGTTATGCAAAAATGGATGGATTTGCACAAAATTTTTTACCAGTGGTAGAATACTGCCCAGTTTAGAAATGATTAACTATTGGAGTTGATCTGCATTCAGTTAGGAAAACATTGAAATCTGAGGATTGTTTAGATGCAGCAGAGGTATGCAGTCTCAGAATGCTTGATTGGTCATACCACATGACAGGTTTCCACTTCACCTCAGCCTATCTGACAAGAGCTAAGTCCTAAAGAAGATGTCTGTCTTGATTTTTTTATATTCATTTTTTTTCTTCGCATCAGTGAACTGTACCTTTCTGGAATGTTCTTTTTATACCCAATCCTATTTTTTTTATTTCTAAAACAAACAAACAAACAAAACAAAGATCAGTTTATATGATTTGTAATTAAATTAAGGATTTTAATTATTTAAAACTAACAGATTCCTCTTTCAGTTATATTTTACCCAGCTTCACAGTTTTTGGAAACTGGCTTGGATGGACATTTTTTGTTTTTGGTTAAGTCAGTGATTTTTTTTTCTTTACATATCTGCATTCTGTTCACTACTGGTCTGGATGCAGGTCTGCTTAACAAAGGCATGTTGAAAAGCCTACAGCTGACCTTGCTGTACCTAAATCCCCACAGACATGTCATACGACAGAACAGCCACATTTGTAGAGGAAAAGCAACAAAACACTCACTGACACACTTCACTGGACACTTTGGGTAATGGCAGATATCTATCTGTCTCTCTCCCACTGGGCCTCCTAGTAAGACATCCATTTTGGCAAATTTTTAAAACATCCAAGTGTCCAATTTAACGCTGCAAGATCTTGTTCTTACCTTTCAGCACATGAACACATTTGTCTGTGGTGATTTCTGGTTACAACATGATGTTTTGCTCATGTGAAAATACCGAAAAAAAAAACCAAGTTAAAGCCTCCACAACATGTCAGTGTCAGTAGTGTTTACTTAATGGAGAAAGTTGTTCCATTTAAAAAACCTTTTCAGATATTTATGGACCACCTTGAAAACATAGATTGCTGAAAGAAACAAAAAGTAATTATTTTGCCGACTTTCATGTATTTTGGAAGCTATATGGGTGTTGGTGGTCTAAGTAGTTATTCTTCTTACTCCAGACCACGTTAACTTTTACTCACAGTGGAAAAACATGAGCAAAATCATCAAAACTGGATCTAAGATGTTTTTACTCCCCCACCGATCAGGACGAGATTACTCCATTAATGGACCTGCCTGCCTCTTTTTCTCTCTCTCTCCCCCACCAACACTCTTACAGTACTCTTCCACCTAGTGAATTATGAATGGAGAGGCCTCTTGTTTTTCTGCCTCTGGCCGGCCCGCTGTCCACTCAGTGCACTCTACTGTACATGCACACATCACATTTAAACACGGAGCAAAATAGGATGGAGTGAGGCGGTATCAGATCAAATCAGTGGTGAAGAGCTTTGGCAAGAGACACACTGCATGAGTTTTGGGCTGATGTCTTTTCTGCACAGCAAATTAGAACATTTATGAGGGAAAATAAAGACAGCTAAGTAATAATGAGATAGCTCTGTTGTACAATTCAGTAGAAAAGGGATGCTCTCCATTTGCAGCAGTTTGAAGCAAAAGGATGTGTTTTGGGGGTTTAGGGTTGTGAGGAGAAAATGAAGGATAAGCTATTCACCTCTAGTATTTCTAACCATATCACATAATAATACAGTTAGTTTGAAATTGAAGTGGTAGGAAAAATGTCTAAAATTTCATTTAAGACATAATTACTCTTGTATGGGATGTAAATATTGGTAGTAGGGAGATCACTTAGAGATAGTGGGGTAGATCATTTAACTGGCAAAGAACCCCACCTGGTTGTCACATTGTCATTCTCATCATTTCATCATCTTTGATTGTCGAGCTTCAACTGCCAACCCTGAAATAATTTAATTTTGTTTCAGTTTGTGTCAATTTGTTGACCTAAATTAACACAAAGTATACCAAACTCATTTGCGCGGTAGATG
This sequence comes from Etroplus canarensis, assembly GCA_015106775.1. NCBI lineage: Eukaryota > Metazoa > Chordata > Actinopteri > Cichliformes > Cichlidae > Etroplus > Etroplus canarensis. Next base: position 16,664 of record VUQH01012017.1, read on the forward strand.
TCCACCATGCCAAGAAAGAGATGTACTGTCTGCGCAAGTCCTTTTGAATGAGAAGCTTGAACAGGCTTGTCCAAATTGCAACGGCAATAGTTACTGGCTGGTGATGGTCTTACTACACAGGAAGGCTGATGCCCCAAGAGACAAAGTCAGCAGGCAAGCTGATTGGTTCCCAGGTTGCAGTTGGCAGGACTTTGCACAGTGAGTTAAGTTTCTTGGGGGTAAGATAATGCCATTTTTCTTTTGTGTTGTTGGCAGTCCAGAATTAAGTTCATGATGTGACTGGTTAGATTCTGTTACATAGGCTTAATGTATACTGTTTTAAGGCCATTATTTCTATCAGTAATTATGACATTTTAATATAGCTACAGTAAAGTGAAAGAAATAGTTTCCACAGGACTCTATGCAGTCCTGTGAAAATCTATTTATGTCTTTGCTGCTTAACAGGGAAGGTAGCAAAAAGTTGCTTCCAATCAAATACAGATGATTAACTGATCATTAAATGTGACAACCTTGTGTGTGCTAACAAAATTGCACAATCTTCCCAGCAGTGGACGTCCCAGTAAATTCACTCCAAGGTCAGAAAATGAATGTTCATGAGAGTACAATTAGAAAATGACTGAACCACTATGGAAGTGCTGCAAGGAGAAAGCCTTGTCTCTCTAAAAAGAACATGGCAGCATAGCTTAGGGTTACAAAGTTGCATCTGAAATAAACCACATGATTTCTGGAACAATGCCCTTTGGACAGACAAGACCAAAATGGAGATGTTTGTCTGTAATGCACAATGCAACATTTGGTGAAAACTAAACTCATCATATCAGCACAAACACGTCATAACAACTGTCAAACACAGTGTGAAAAGATGATTTGGGCTTGTTTTGCAGCACCAGAACCTGGGCAACTTGCAGTCATTAAGTCAACCATGAAGTCCTCTGTATACCAAAGTATTCTAGAGTGAAATGCGAGGCCATGTATCCAACAGCTGAAGTTTTGCAGAAATTGGGTCATGCAACAGGGCAATGAGCCCAAGCACAGCAAATAGACTGGTACTTTGTCATTGCTTTTCTCCTCTAACTGAGCACAACAAAATTACTACAAGCTTCATTCACCCAGTCACACACACACATTCAAACATCACTTTATTCTATGCCTTTAATCACATTCATCTATCACAAACACATTTACACTTCGATGAATGCATCGGGAGCAACGTGGGATTTGGTGTCTTGCTCAAGGACGCTTCAGCATGTAGACAGAGAAGCCAGGGATCGAACCACCAACCTTCCTGTTGGCAGTCACGCTACCTTCTAAGCCACAGCTGTCCAAATCAACAATGGCATGACTGAAACAGAAAATAATCAAGGTGTTGCAATGGCCCAGTCAAAGTCCAGACCTCAATCTTAAGAGAGCTGTGCAAAAACAAATGCTCAAAAACCACGATTACTTTAACTTCAAGCAGCTACATTGTTGTACATGCTATTGAATCATACGCAAGTGTTTTCCATGGCTACAGACAGTCATGTGAAATGTTTCTTTTGCATATGAATTCAAACATGACCGAATATATATTTTTGCTAATACACTGAACATTTTTTTTGCCAATATGTTTATTGTCTTTTTCAAAATTTTTTCACACACATAACACATACACATACATACATATACATACATATACACACTACACACACAAACTGCATACCCTTGCATCATTTTTCAGTTTGAATAAACGTAATGAAATTGGATTAATTAACAAATTATGAAGGAAAAAAAAAAATAAATAAATAAATAAAAATTTAAAAAAGGGGGGGGAGAAAGAAAGAAAGAAAATGGGGGATACATTTTACAGCATTTGCAAATCATTTCAGAAAAATCTAGCACTTTCATTTGTCATAATATTCATATATGGTTCCCAGAGTTTATCAAAGTCTTTTCGTTTGCCCTTGGCAATGTATGTTAGTCTTTCCAGTCCAATACATTCAGAAAGTTCCTTCATCCACATTTTCATTG
>VUQH01012030.1:1196-16003 GCA_015106775.1 Etroplus canarensis
GGGTGGTGAATGTATGAAGGGGTGCATAGAATGAAAAAGCTGTACAAGATTTCCCAGCACCACAACAGTACAAGAGAGCAAATTATAGCTCTGTAATCGCCTTGGCAGGGAGGAGAGCAAAATCCAAGTGATTTCACTTTGTTGGTGTAATTGTACTTTTGATGTTTGTGAGATAGAGAAAAAGAAAGATCCAGTAGGAGGAACTAGGTCAACAAGGTTAGGAAAAGCTTCCTCATAATTTCCTCCACATGCATCCGAGTTGGTCCTGTACTCCAAGATCCTCTTCGTTGGTCATGCCTATCTTGTCGGTACAACTTCCCCCCCCAAAAAACGGAGTCACACTAAACATTCTGAGTCATGACTGGGTGTTGGGTCAGCCTCAAAGAAACCTGGAAAAAAGTCTGCAATAACAAGCTCATTTCTGGAGTTCAAAGAACAAGTCATTAATTAATCCATCTCCATTACAATCTCTTTAATTCTAGATTGGTTAACTTTTTATGCATTTTAATGTATTTAAAGTGTTTTTCTTAAAGCTAAAAGTAAAATCCAAGACTCTAACTTCCTCTTTCCTTTGAAAGAGAGCATAGTCACCATGATGTCACCCACTGGTTTTTTTAGACTAACAGACTGAAGCCTCAAATTTGTGTTTTGTTTTTTGAACATCGCCATGTTATTTGGCATTTCTTATTTGGTCGAGATGTGAAAGCTGGGGAGTTACAAACTAATTGTAGCACTGGTTAGGAAAATGTCTTTAAAGAAAATACTCACCCCTAAAAAACTGAACAGATAATTCCTACATGTCTTTCAGTACAGCTGAACACAATGAAACAACTCGCACATCATACAAAGCAGCCAGTCCTTAATCATGCATAGCTTTAAGCTTTAATACATTTTAAATGCTTGAATTATGCTGTCCTGTGAAAAACCAAGTACACCGTTAATCAAATGCACTTGAGTACTTGATCATCAGCGAGTGTGACCACCTCTGTAAAAGCAAAAGTTTTGGCAGTTTGCTGGTCTGGAGCATTCAGGTGTGTGTTAACTCAATGCCACAATCTTCCCAGGAGTGGACGTCCCAGAAAATTCAGCCCAAGGTTAGACTTTGCAATGCTCAGAGAAATTGCAAAAAACCCAAGCGCTACATTTCAGACTGTACAGGCTTCAGTTGACATGTTAAATGCCAACTGTACAATTTTAAAAAGACTGAACAAGTATGGCTTGTTTGGAAGGGTTGCTAGAAGAAAAGCTCTTTGTGCTAAAAAGAGCATAGCAGCACAGCTTAGGTATGTAAAGTTGCATTATACTTGCATAAGAGTTCTGGAACAAGGTCCTCCGGACAGATGAGACCAAAGTGGAAATGTTTTGCCATAATACACAGCACTTCATTTGGCGAAAACCAAACACAGCATATCAGTGCAAACACCTCAAACCAACAGTTAAACATGCTGGTCGAGGGCTGATGATTTGAACTTATTTTGCATTGACCTTGAACAACTCTGTATACCCAAGTATTCTAGAGTCAAATGTAAGACCATCTGTCTGACAGCTGAAATTGGGTCTAATTGTAAAAGGACAATGATCCCCAGCACACCAGCAAACCTATAACAGAATGGCTGAAAAAGAAAAGAATCAGTATGTTGCAATGGCCCAGTCAAAGTCCAGACCTCAACCTCATTGAAATGTTGTGTAAGAGAGTTGTGCATAAACAAATGTCTGCAAACCTTAATGAACTGAAGCAACAGATGTAAAGAAGAGCATGCCAAACTTCTTCCTCAGCAATGTGAGAGACTGATAAAGTCATCCAGAAATCCATTACTTCAAGTTATTGCTGCTACTGAATCATGGTGTGTGTCTGGTTTTTCATGTGGCTATATAAAACTTACCCCCTATGAACTCTTCATAAATGAAATTAACTAAAGAGAACACAACTGTTCGTTTGTACCAGGCTGTGAAGATGTTTATTTCTGCTTCAAAGTTACAGCTTTTGTTACTTTACCTTTGCTTAAGTTTTTGTTTCTTGCTAGAGAGCCAAAATCATGTTGTTAAGTCCACACTACATTTCAGGGTTTGATGGAATATCGTGTCATTATCATGAAATATTTTTGAATTCATCATTTTATTGTGAAAAGCTCCAAGCGCTCCTTTAATTTTGACATTGTATTTTCATACCTGTCATATTTCTCCTGTTCTCTACCTCAATTCCTACATTATCTTTTCCCAGGTGCACTGACCAAGGTGAAAGACTGTCCAAAGCAGGAAAGTGAGCTCCACAACCGCTGCAACATCATTTCTTGCGCCACGCTGGCTGAAATCCAGCACTTCCACCGTACGCGTGTACGGGACTTCCGCTCGCAGATGCAGCACCACCTACGCCAGCAGATCAGCTTCTTTCAGAAGATCACTGCCAAGCTTGAGGATGCACTGCACAGATATGACGATGACCAGTAATAAAAGAGGGAGGTAAGGGAGAATGGACTATGAAGGCTTCAAAGACATTCTGAAGAGGGAATCAGATGGGTTCATCCTCTGTTAATGGAGAACATATTACTGTACTTTATAAGCAAAAACCTTGAAAACTTGTGATGAATTCCACCCTGATATGAGCATTGGAAGAAAAATATAGGTTGTGAGACAACTTCTTGTATTATCTGAAGCTCTGATAAATGTACAAGCATCAGGAATTTTGCTGACGCTCCAGACACATGCTGCAACTCAGCAGGACTGCAGCAGATATTTAAAACAGCTGCTCTCGGTGATGGGAGCTGTATTTGAGTCACAGTTTCAGGGTCACGTGATCATTTTTACTGCCTCTTCATGAAAGCCTTTGATTGGGAAGGCACATTTAACTCAAAAAACAAGAAATAAAAGATTAGAAACTAACTAAATCACTACTATGGCTGTTTTAGTGATTGAAAGACTGGAGTGTAAGATGTTACTGATTTGTTAGTCTCAGCATGTCTTTGTTTTTACTTGAATGACCCATCCAGTATTGTTTTAATGGCTCAAAATGCAAAATGAAAGACTGTACTTTCCGGAATCAGTTCATATCTGGATTTTCATTATAGTCTGAAGTCTGACCTACTTATCATGTCTAATCTCTTTCACAACTGAGAAGCTGCCACACCTTCACCATGTTATCATTTGAAGCCCTCTGTGGTTCAGTGTTTTACTTTACTGTCTCATTGGAGAAGCAGCTGCACAGTTCCTTCCAGAGTTTAATGAAAACCCTGAGCTACATCTGTCTCGCAATATTTTCATGGTTAAGGTCAGATCCTTTAAAATGATGACTATTTTTGGTATGCAAACACTAAACCAAGAGTATGCAGACTTTTTATATGATTTTTTTTAAAAATGCGTTTGAGTTTGACAAGCATGACAATCCTTGTGAAACATCAGCCCATACATCTCACACTGTCTAACACAGTGTCTGTTTTGATGCTATCTGGGGTTGAAATACGAGACATAGCAGCTTTTCTACTCTCTTCTATCCTGCTACCAAAATATGATCACAATACTTTTCAACATTGCTTTCCGGAGAATAATCCTGTACTGATGAGCCTGATTCACATTGATACTCTTTGAATTTAATCAGCATGAGATCGCCGGCTGAGCATCCAGAGGGAAATTAAATATTACCTATATACTACTAAGGAAATTTTTAAGATTACTAACAGAAACAGTTTGGTAAAGTGGTTTACAGTATTTACTACTGTCAGTTTTACCCTTACATGTTGTTTTAATTTCAGGTGAGACTTTGTTCCTTTCTTATGACTTTACTTTATAAAGTATATAATGGGACAAGCCACCATCCTGGTTGTCGTTTTTAACAGTGTTCTTCTGAAACATAATTCACGTAATTTTGATGTAACATGTTTGGACAAAATAACAAATAAAAGCAGAATTTATTTCAAATATTACTCTTAGTGTTGAGTGTTACTCTGAGTGATGAGTGTTGACATTTTCTGGAATTCTTTTTGTCTTGTTACATATTCAAAGTGGGGGTGGGATTACATCAGGGATCAGCCCTGAGCCCCCTTTTATTTGCAGTGATGATGGACAGGTTGACAGATGAGGTCAGGCAGGAGTCTCCGTGGACTATGATGTTCGTAGATGACATTGTAATCTGTAATGAGCGTAGGGAGGAGGTGGAAGAGAGCCTGGAGAAGTGGAGGTATGCACTGGAGAGAAGAGGAATTACAAGTCAGTAGAAACAAGACAGAGTACATGTGCATAAATGAGAGGGAGCAGGTGGAGCCTTGAAGACGCAAGGAGTAGAGGTGGTGAAGGATGAGTTTAAATACCTGGGGTCAACCATCCAAAGCAACGGAGAGGTAAAGAAGAGCGTGCAGGCAGGGTGGAGTGGGTGGATACGAGTGTCAGGTGTGCTTTGTGGCAGAAGGATAGCAGCAAGAGTGAAAGGAAGGTTTACAAGACAATAGTGAGACTTGCCATGATGTATGGTTTGGAGACAGTGGCACTGACAAAAAGACAGGAGGCAGAGCTGGGGGTGGCAGAATTGAAGATGTTGAGATTTTTGCTGGGAGTAACCAGGATGGACAGGATTAGAAATGAGTACATCAGAGGGACAGCTCATGTTGAGAAGTTTGGAGGGAGAGTCAGAGACTAGACATGTTCAGATGAGGGATAGTGGATATATTGGTCAAAGGATGTTGAAGATGGAGCTGCCAGGCAGGAGGAGAAGAGGAAGACCACAGAGAAGATTCATGGATGTAGTGAAGGAGGACATGCAGAGGGTTGGTGTGAGTGAAGAGAATGCAAGGGATAAGGTGAGATGGAGGCAGATGATCTGCCCTGGCAACCCCTAACGGGAGCAGCAGAAAGAAGACGACGATGACATATGCTATTTGAACAAAAGTATTGGGACACACCTATTAATCTTTCAGTTCAGGTGTTTTGCCACAGGTTTATAAAGTTAAGTACATCCAGTGTGCCTTTACAGAATGGATCTGAAAGACTATAGCAGAATGCCACCATTACAAGTCAGTTCATGAAATTTCTTCCCTTGATTGCTCCAAGCGGACTAGGAAATCATATCATACAAACAACTGCAACTGGTTTCCATAATTTTTTGTTTGTTCCTGCAAGCCAGTATTACTCCCAGACAAACATCACCAGACCCTGAAATTACTAAAAATTAAAAATTTACAGTTTCATCACTTTGAAATTGTAAATGCCTATCACAATGCAATGTTTTTAACTTAACGTCAAATACTATTTCTCCAACCCTATGTCAAAATACATAGGCCGTGTTGTCAGCAGTATAGGTAGAGAAAAACAAAATGTTTGCACTTTGTTATCACATTCTTGCCTGTTAATGCAACAAATTCTTAGTGCATATCTCCACCCGTCAGAAGTTGAAGGTCACTCTGCAGTGTATGTTTTATCAACCACCTGATCTGAACTGTTGCTCAAGTTGGCATGAAAAGCCACTTACATCTTTTTTTCCTATCCACCCATTATGCGGGTAATAAAATGTTGTTTTATGAGTACCTTTAATTGCAACGCAGTATAGGAACAGTAAAAAAGTACATTACTGCATTAACGATCAAATATAATATAGCTACAGTAATGCTGTACTGCCATTCCAAAGGTTTCCCAGAGCAATGTGTGTCATCACTTGCACCACTTCAGTCCCTGATATCTGACACCAGTGTTCGCAGACTGCAGATCAGGTTACTCCAACCACAGGCCCTTCATTATTTAGACCTGCTTCTTTCTTCTTTCCACTCAGCATTCATTTTACTTTTAAAATGTGCTTTTTTAAAAACTGTGTTTAGAATTATCTGGAAAAAAATAAATCTCTCTGAAGTTCTGCTCTCTAAATGATGCTTAACCAATTAAGTTTTAAAGACAGCAATGAGGCTGGCCACGAGGTAATTCAAAACATTTACATGGACATGAATTAATTAGATTCAAACCAGATTTTATAAACGTGACCAGGTTAAGAGACCACATAGAATTGTACTCTACAATGTAATCATTGTATTTTAAATCAGTACAGTCTCTTTTTCTGACTTAAATTACAAAACCTCATTTTCCAGAAAAGTTTGGATACTTTCCAAAATGCAATAAAAATAAAAATCTGTGATATATTAATTCACCAGAACCTTTATTTAAGAGAAAAGATTTTCAGTAGTGGAGGTATGCACTGGAGAGAAGAGGAATTAAAGTCAATAGAAACAAGACAAAGTACATGTGCATAAATGAGAGGGAGCAGGTGGAGCCTTGAAGATGCAAGGAGTAGAGGTGGCGAAGGTGGATGAGTTTAAATACCTGGGGTCAACCATCCAAAGCAACGGGGAAGTAAAGAAGAGAGTGCAGGCAGGGTGGAGTGGGTGGATACGAGTGTCAGGGGTGCTTTAGCACCAGCTTAATTGTATTGTGTAAATATACACACATTTAGCACGGACATCCTGGGAAGAGACATCACCTTGATGGCAGCATATGTGTCTCTAAAATCCTAAAATACACTTCAGAGTCAATGGCACCGTCATATGCATGCAACTCTCCCAAGTCGTGGGCACTTATACCATCACAGACGCTGGCTTTTGCACCTTTAGCTGATAACAATCTGGATGTTCATTTTCATCTGTGGCGCAGAGAACTAGAAGCCTCTTTTTGTTGGAAAACTTGCTAAAATGTTGACTCATCCAACTACAAACCCAGTTCCACAGCCTTCCAGTCAAGCTGAGATGAGCTCAGGCCTAAAGAACTCTGCGTCATTTTTGCATAAAGTAGCTGCATGGCTTACTTTGTGCTTAATACAGTTTCAAGTTGCATTTCCAAGTGCAACAATGAACTGTGCTTAGAGACAGTGGTTTTTCTTCCAAGTGCAGGTGGCTATAATTTCCACAGTAGTGTGACAGTTTTCTTAGGCAGTGTCATGCACTCAGACCTCTGACCTTACCCTTATTGGGCTAAATTCTGGGTTTTTTTTACATTACACACTGTAGATGTTGAAAACCTAAATTCTCTGCAGTCTTGCGTTGAAAAAGCACCTTTTGAACTAACAAGTCCCTCACAAATTTGGGCACACATGGGTGAGCCATGACTGGTAGCGAAGACTGAGCCTTTGATGGATGCTGCTTTACAACCAGTCATATCTCACCTGCTTCTTATTAGCCTGCTTGATGTGGAGTCTTCCAAATCAATGCTACTTGAATATCCTGAGCACTTTTCAAATTTATATTCACTTTGTCCCAGCTTTTGTTGAATGTGTTGCATCCATCAACTTCTAAATTTGTTTATATTTACAAAATACAAAAGAGTTGGTCAGTAAAACTATTGAATTTTTTTTTTGTACTTTTTCAGTTAAAGAAAGTTTCACAAATTAACATATCACAGATTTTGGTTTTTATTACATCTTGGAAAATATCCCAATTTTTTTGGAATTGGAGTTTGCAAGAAAATATTTCCCTTACCGGAGGCTAAAGCCGATGAAAGATTTTTCTTCTCCGAATATAAAGTAGCTCCGCTGGCTGACTTCTACAAGGCAGTTTATGTAGCTGCAACACAACTGGCAGTCATCTATCAGTGGCTGACGTTTTAAAATCTGTATCCTCCTTGTCACAATTTGTTGCTGTCTGTCATTAACAAGGCAAAAAAGAAATAAATAAAAGAAAAACATGACATTATTCTGAAAATATTCTGAAAATAACATGAAATGTTCTGATTTGCACAAACTTCATAAGACTTTCAACAGTTTTTATTAAAAACTTCTTTCACAGTGCATGGCAAACAGATGCAGCCATATAAGGGGTCAGAACTGACAAAATGTTGACGTTAATCAAGAACTGCGGAAGAAACCTATTTCTGTGGTTACATGACATGTCAGTATCTTAAATAGTAACAAAAATGACACAGGAAAGTGTAGGACAGAGAATAATGCCTATGTCTGTAGGATGAGTGTGATCACTTATGCTACCTTTAGTCGTATATACAAACACTGTCATCTACCACCTGAACCACAATATTTTGAAGAAGCAACACATCGAATCTGTACTGTGTGCAACAGCTGTAGGCGATAGGTCTCAGTTACCGTTTACAAACTTACATTACTCACACCTCAATAATAAACTGCTGGAAATGTGATTCATAGTAAATGCAATAAACCCCAATCTATATTTCACTTCCTTGTTCAATAAAAAAATACACTACTATTTTTACAACTATAGAAAGCCAGAGTTTTCAGGAAGCAAAAGACTATTCTTCCTTAGAAGGAAACAGTGCTGGTCGTGTTCATTTATAGAAAAAGGAAGGACAGAAAAAAAGCTTTCTAAGCATAAATAATTTACTCTGTTAACTCAGAACAGGACTTCCATCTCAGAAACTTTAGCTAACATGAAGTAAGATCTTGAAGATGAAGTATTTCAGTGCAGTATTATTAGAGCAAGATGCGTTCAGTGTGAATGAATTAAATGCCATGGCCACCAGTTTTGTTGCCTTTCCAAAAAGTATTTTAGATACCACAGATGTTCCCTTGAGCAGACGTATACCATATACTGTATATATACATATATGCTACAAGCACACCTCTAAGGCACAGTTTCTTTCAGGATTACTTCCCTCAAACCCAGTACTGGTTTTCTTTTAGAGTCAGTGTCGGGGACCTGGCTCTAATTGAGCTCCTGAATCCTGGGAGTGCATTGCCAGAAGTTATATTTTCTCTTTCATTATTGTTACAACTTCTAATATTCCCGACACCACTTGCTAAATCAGCTTCAAATGGCCCCCAGAAGGTCATTCCAGGGGCCAGACTCCGCCTGGGACTTGTGGGTATCCTGGGGGAAGTTGGGCAGCTTGCAGAGCCAAGTGGGGTGACTCTAACTGAGGGCATAGCCACGCTCTGCTCTGGCCTACCCAGATAAGGGCTGTCCTCAGTGGGGACCGGCACCGCAGCAAGCTCCTGGACGAGCTGTAGCCGGGCTTGTTTCTCCTTGCGATGGCGGAACACCAGAATCAAAACTATGAGTATTATAATGAGGAGCAAACAAGCCAGTAGGGGCAGAATAATGAGGAGAGGGTCTGAAGCAGGGCGAGGGAGAACCTCAACATGAACCAGTTGAGTGTCAGGAGGGTTCTCTGGACCGTGTTTCTCTGGGACAGGAGGAGTGTGGGGCTGTGGAGCATGACTGTGGCCTCCTGCTCCCTCTGCACTGCTGCTTAATCTTCCTCCATGAGTCCCATTCCGTGTGTGGTTCCCCCAGCGGTTGTGAGGCCTTTTGTGGTGTGTCCTGTTGTGGTTCTTATGTGACAAAATATGGGGGTGCAACCCCACACTGACCCCACCGTGTGTTGTGGATCCTCCTCGTCCTCCTCCTCTTCCTCCTCTGGTAGTCGTCCTGTTGTGTGTTGGTAGGCGGGTTGTCGTGTCTTCACGTCTTATGTCATCTGCCTTATTGAAACCACCTGGGCTGTGACGCATCTGGTGATGGGGTAAGATGGTGAAGTGAAGCTCACCCTTTGCTGGCTGGACATTTCCAGCCCTCACCAGGAAGCTGAAAGAATCATTGAGAGGTCTTGCAGGGGCGTGGCCTTGAGCTGTTGAGACCGTGGATTCATTAGTATGGAGTTGGTTGTCACTGTCACTGAGAGTCTCCTCGATGGCGACTCGGCCTTGCACCACATCTCTGAATGTAAAGGACTTCAGAACTTCTGATGCTCTGTTAGGGTCATATGTTATCTGCACACATGCACAAAGAGACACAAGGTAAGGATCAAGTCAACAGTAGATCAGCCATGACAGTCAAAACAAAATTATTTCCATCAGCACTAATTTATATTTGGTGATATGGCTCTGCTTTGGGATCGGCTCACCACACAAAACAGAGCAGGCATCAGTGACAAAAACAATAAACCCAGGAAACAATATAAAAAGGAGCTGGTATGGAGGTGGATTGCAAACCAGTTTGCAGACCTAGGCACGCTAAATCAGCTTAAATAGCGTACCCTATATGATTTGCAAATTGGATGCAAAGAAGGGTAAGACCTGACCCATCAGGTCATGTAGGCTGGCACTGGGATCAGCTTATTTGTGGGGATTGTGTGAGCTTGACTTCATGGCCTGTCTCTCTATGTTTTTTTTCCCTTTTCTCTTTCCCTTAACCCGCAGCCGGCCATGATAGATGGCTGCCCCTCCCTGAGCCTATTTCTGATGGAAGGCTCCTCCTCTTCTTCCTTCCCAGCATCGCTATATGCTTACTCATAGGGCATCTTGTGATTGTTAGAGTTCTCTCTCTGATACCTCACAATGTAAAGCGTCTTGAGGTAACTGTTGTTGTGAATCAGTGCTATATAAATAAAACTGAATTGAACTGAACTAAAACTGTGCTCAGATTCATGGAAGGTACTTAAAATCTGAAATTCGCTAGACATTGTAGTATGATGACAATGCAGGTAGAGAAAGGGACTGTCAACGAGCTGCAGTGGTCAGCAATATTTAACATAGTACAACAGGCAGCTTTACCTTGACTAGTTTTCCATGTTTTGGTGGAGACAGAACCTCAAAGACTGGGTTGGCTCGGCTGATTCTCGCCAGCTCAGAAGCATCAATCATACTTTTGCCCAGTTTCACCGCAATACCACTGGGGACTCTAACAGGCTCTGTCAGGTAGATCAGAGGTCGAACAGTCACCTTCACTGTTGCTGTTACATTTCCATAGTCAACACCAGGAGACGAAGCAGACACCGAGATTTGGAAGCTGTCCTCCGATTCGCTGAGATCAGTCATGTGATAGACGACGCGTCCAAACTGGAGATCCTCGTGGCGGAAAGTGATGACCTCCTGGTCATTAATAGCAATGCGTCCATGGTGAGGGTGTCTGGTGACAGTGTAGGAGATGCTGGCCAGGCTCTGACCATTGGTTTGAGCTGCCAGTTGGTTAGTTGTCAGGACAACCGCAGTCCGACCTTGAACCAGTGACAGGCCAGTGTTGTTCACAATAGACACAGAGGGCTTAATTACCTCCAAACTAAACAGCTTGTAGAGTGGACGGTGATGGCCGTCAGTTACGTTGAAGTAGAAAACACCTGTTGAGGGGTCACCCTAAGGGGGGAATCATTGGAAGAAAGGGCAAAAGACACACAATAGAGATCAAATTAGAGGAGGCAAAAGAAACCTCACAGCAAATTAAAAGGCAGTAAACAAACTCTCCAGTGTTCTGTTATCACAGAATAATGACGCAGCTTATACAAATAAAAGGCATGATGAGTATTAAGCATCTCCAGCAGTTTTCAAATCTCTGCATAATCATTTCCACACCACACTTAAATCAAGAGCTACCTCACTGTCAACCCAATTTTCTAATTACATAAAACTGACACACCTTGGGGCCTCAAATGGATATCCCTAATGGACACACAGTACAAAAACACCACAGCAGTAAAGCCTTCTTCACCTGTTGTATAAAATGCAGTCGGCCGTGGTTGACATCATACTGGGTGAATGAGGTCACTGGCTCCGGTCTTTCCCCCAGTGTCAGGTAGCCATTGTTGGGCTTACTTATCACCAGGTAGTGCAGCTCCTCTGGGGGGGTATCATGGTCTTCCACCTGGACATGTAGAAAGTCAAGGATTAAATTTAAAAGATTATAAAGGGATGCTCATTATGTGTCAGAGGCATCGCATGTGGAAAGTGTTTAGCGTTCGTTCCTGTCTAGTATGCAGTGCCCAGGTCTTGCTGCTGTTACGCCCTATAGACCTGGATCATAGAGTACTCTATAAGCTTGCTGTTGGTCCACACTCTCTGTGTAAGTCTTAACATGGTGATAGCTGCCTTTCCAATATGTTTGTTGAGCTCTGTGTAGAGGGAAAGAGAATCTGAAATTGTTGCTCCAAGGTACACAAAGTCATCAATGGCATCCAGTTCATGGTCAAATGTTCTGATGTTGGCTGGGTTTTCTTAAGACTGATGGTGAGACTGAAATCTCTGCAAGCCTCCCTGAAGCAGCTAACAAGCTGCTGAAGGTCTTCAGTTGAATGAGTAGTAACCACTGCATCATCAGCAAAGGGGAAATCCCTCAGCCATTTCAGTCGAACCTTGGTATGAGCTCTTAGTCTGGAGAGGATGAAGAGCTTCCCATCTACCCTAGTCTGGCAGTATATGCCTTCTGTGGCAGATCCAAAGGCATGTTTCAACAGAATCGCAAAGAAACAGAGTGGGTGCAAGGACGCAGCTCTGTTTGGCTCTGCTGCGGATGTTGAACTTCTCTGATGTTGAGCCCTCAAAAACTACTGTGCCCTTCATAGCCTCATAAAAAGCTTTAATGATGCTGAGGAGTCTGGGTGGGCGGCCAATCTTCGGAAGGATCTTGACGAGGCCATCCCCGATTACCAGATCAAAAGCCTTGGTAAGATCTATGAAGGCTGTCTTTGTTCTCTACATTCCTCCTTTAGCCATCTAAGGGGGAAGATGATTTCAATGGTATATCTGTTGGCTCTGAATCTGTACTGCAATTCTGGGTACACTCTCTCTGCTAGCCAAGTGATAAGTCTAAAAGTAAGTGACTAAAATAATGGCAAATTTGGCTGCTACAGCATTTCAAATCTCATGGATTTATAATCATGACATCAATGAGTATTTTGTGCCCAGAAGAAATGAAGTACTGTATATGTACAAACTAGTTTAGCACCACAAGCATTTGCACTTGTCCTTTTTGCATTTGCTCACCTGAAGGCTGTCTGGTCCAAGTACAACTCTCTCCCCAACTACGACCTTCATACTGGGGGCCCTACTTCTGATCAGCGGTGGCTGGTCGTTGACTGGTGTTACTGTGATGTTGAACGTCTCAGTCACACCCATGCTATCTTTAACTTGGCGATTAGAAACTATGTCTAGTGACGAAAAAGCAGATGATGAAGCTGAGTACAGAGAGGAAAAGGAGGTAGAGGAAGAGGAGGAGTCAGAGGAAAAAGCAGTCGAGGACGATGAGGAGGAAGAGGAGGCGAGATCCAAAGGCGCCACCCAGGCCCGGAAGGTAAAGCTGTCGCTTGTCGTCTCGGAGTCATCGTGGATGTATGTGATGCCAAACTTGTTCAGGGTGACCTGTGAGAAGTCTGGTTGGTTCCTGGGAAAGAGATAACCCAAAAGCCGTAATAAATACTTCTGTCAATATGTATTGTTGTTTTAAGGATAGTGTATATATTCAATCATACAATGGGAGAATCTGAAACAATGGAAGTCCCAAAAAATGTATATTATTATAAATATTTATATTATAAATTTATATAAGGACTGTTCTGTATATTTTTAAGTTGTGCTACTTTTTCCATTTTCTATCATTTACTTAAGTAAGTTACTATATATAATGAAATATAGCTTTTTAAAAAATGAGTTGGCATTCTGTACATCTACTGTTTCTTTCTCTTTGCTCTGGATTTGGTATTACATTTAGACTTCTAGTGCTACATCAGTAGCCTTGCGATAGACTGGGATAACAGCTGGAATAGGCTCCAGCCTCTCTACGGCCCTGAATTGGATAAGCGGAGGAAAATGGATGGCTAGAAGGGCTTTTGATTTTAGTGTTTTAGTGCTATTACTACTTTCCAGTTTATTTAGCGAGACGTGTAGAGAGAAGCCAGGCACCTGGTGAGATTATGTCCTCGAATAGACAGAGAGCCATAGCGGGGAAAAGAAATCACACGATACATGATGTGGTGGTCTTTCCGGTGGGTCTCTGGGATTTTTCTGAGAAGATTAGAGGCATCGAGCTTAGACCTGTCAATCGTCACCCTGCCCCCTTCAGCCACTACAGCGCCTGAATGATGAATACAGGTATGTTTGGTCATCTTGAAGGCATATTTCTCTTGGAGCATGATGCTTAATTCAAAACAGAGATATTACCTGCATTGTTTAGTAGTCGGGTCTTGTGCTGAGGGCTTTCATGATGTTCATTGGCTTGGTAGGAGATTAAGATAGTGAAGGTGTGTGGCGGAAGAAAAGCAGGGGGAGAAGACACAGTGAAAGAAAAACTGTCTGCAGCCGACCAGCCCACAGACTCTGGCTTGTTCTGATCATAGAGGATAACACCATCAATCAACTGACGGAACGTGAGACAAAAATGAGGAGGGAAAAACAGGATTAATTTCAGAATTAGGCCAGAATATTGAATACACCAACATGTATGCAGACACAGACATCCCTACCATGCTCTGTGTAAATGTGGAAATATTTCTTGTGGAGTTGTCAGGCATACGTCGGACCAGGCGGCCGAGTTTAGGAGGAGAGGTCACTGCAAAGACCACGGACTGGTTCCTGCTGATGTCACCATCAGCAATGTTGGTTACCACCTGAAGCTCTTGCTCTGAGATTGGTGTCACAGAACCTTTAGGATAATAATAATAATAAAACTGTGACAGAAGGGAGTGAATATTCCTGGTTCAATGTATCATTAGTATGTATCAATAATCCCAAATAGCATTTAGTCTTTGGCCCAAATGTGTCATATACAGTGGGTACGGAAAGTATTCAGACCCCTTTAAATTTTTCACTCTTTGTGTCATTGCAGCCATTTGCCAAAATCAAAAAAGTTCATTTTATTTCTCATTAATGTACACTCAGCACCCCATCTTGACAGAAAAAAACCACAAATGTAGAAATTTTTGCAAATTTATTAAAAAAGAAAAACTGAAATATCACATAGTCATAAGTATTCAGACCCTGTGCTCAGGATTGAGTAGAAGCACCCTTTTGAGCTAGTACAGCCATGAGTCCTCTTGGGAATGATGCAACAAGTTTTTCACACCTGGATTTGGGGATTCTCTGCCATTCTTCCTTGCAGATCCTCCTC